>JANHGB010009838.1:0-13066 GCA_026283785.1 Coracopsis vasa | reverse complement strand
GGGTGGTGAGGCACTGGAATGGGTTGCCCAAGGAAGTTGTGAATGCTCCATCCCTGGCAGCGTTCAAGGCCAGGTTGGACAGAGACTTGAGTGACATGGTTTAGTGTGAGGTGTCCCTGCCCATGGCAGTGGGGTTGGAACTAGATGACCTTAAGGTTCTTTCCAACCCTAACTATTCTATGATTCTATGATTCTATATGTCCCAGATGAATCTTTACTAATTAATGATTCTATGATTCTATAACTTAATGTGCCTTTTGGCTTATGTTTTATAAAGCTCTTTTGCTATTGCAATTTTGGACTGTCTCTAATTGATCTGCACCTTTTTTGAAAGGAGGTGTGACAATATGGAAACATTGGTCCAGAGAAAGCCTAATAAAAGCCAAGTAAAATACTTTTTCTTCAATTCTAGCTAGGATGTTTTTGGCACTATAAACCAGAACCGTATTTCCCTTTGGTTCTTGTTTGGTGTATTTGTTTACTACTATCTCAACCAATTATTCTGCACACTGAAGAGGTCTTATTTTTAATTTCTTTTGCACTTTTTGCCATGTAATTCAATTAATCCAATTAATTGATTTCTGACTTTCTCAAATTTTCAAAGGCATTTTAAATGTTGATTGTTTTATTCTGCTAATAACCCTTCACAGATTATTGCTATTTGCATAGTTTGTAAACATGTTCTCTAATCTACCAGCCAAGTCGATATTGAAAGTGTTGAATGATACTGGCTGAAGACATCCTTCAAGAATCCTACTAATACACATAATAAAAAATCAGAAATATCTACGGTTTGGATACAGGTTTTCAAGCAATTCTGCATCTACTGATCCTGACCTAGCTTTGACCTAAGAAAGTCAAAATAATATTTTCCCATTCTTTATGGATATGGGACATGGAGATTGTATTTTTAAAAACTTTCCTAGAGGCAAAATATGTCACTATTATTGTTTCCTGCCTATCCATCACACTACTTATTCAGCGAGGAAGAATATTAGATTTGGAGCTAGCTCTGACTCAATCTGCTTTTGGCAATCAGTTCTGACTGCTTCTCATAATTGTATTATTTATTATTTTTTTATTAATGTTTCTCATTACTTTATTGTTTATAATTTTGTTTCGTGTAAGAGAGTGTTTCTGGATCTTCCTGGGGCCATGAGGTTAAGCTTGACTGACTCATAATTCTCCAGAATGTCACACATAAAGGGTCCATTTAGTCCAGTGAAACCTTTCTGGCTGAACGACAGTGATAGGCATGACCAGAGACATTATTTCTGTGATTTATGTTATGTTAGTGAGTTATGTTAAAAGCAGTCCAATATATGATGGTAATCCATGCTGATGCTTCAAACAGGTATACTTTTCAGGACACAGAAGAAAATGAGGATTTCTAGTACAAGATTTATTACCTCTTTCATATTGAGACTACTCAATTCCATATTCTAGCTATAACAGGTTTTCTGAAGTCCCTATCAAAGGTAAACTTGCTCAGATATGCAAAATATCCTTTTACATTCCTGGCTGCAGTCATGCTTTTTCCTTTGAAGCTTCTGCTGTAGACAGAGCTGTGGCTCGCTTCTGCAGTTCACTTGCCAAGATCCAACTTTATACAAAGCTTGTACAAACTATTAAAAAAAACTTAAACAGAAGGCTATCATCCAAAACTATAATCACACCTATTGCAATATCTTAGCATTTAACCTTACTCATGCTCTCCCTATGCCTATCCAAGTAAATCTGTGGAAAAAGATAACCTTGAAGAAACTGTATAACAGCACCTTGATTATGAGAAACTCGATGGAAAAAGTGCCTTTCAGATTACTTTTACCTTTTTTGTTTAGACCTCTCAAAGCAATCCTTTTCAGGAAGGATTTTATGACAGATCAGAAAGCACAGTTATCCACCACCCTTATAACCTGAAAAGCTGTGTATATTCCAGCACATCATGAGTTAAAGGAGAGATGACAAAAAGAGCAGTTCAGCCTCCAGGATACTTTAGGATAAAGAAAAGATGAAACGTGAAGAAATGGTTGCATGAGAGCCCCAAGCTAATAAAACGTATGTAAGCAAGCATTTACATTTTTCCAAGACATACAGGACATTGGGAATCTACTTGTTTCAGAGAACAATATACCTGAAGTGGACTGCAGACTACCCAATCAAACTTTTCCACAGCACTTGTATGGATAGGAACAAAATTCTGATTTTTCTGGAAGTGTAAATAGCTTCTCCTATGACAATTCATCTGAAATAATTAGAAACTGTGGCAGAAGGTGTGAATGTCACTCATATATACACCATGTATCATCCATATTATACATTTGAGCTGATGAGGGTCTTGAAAGGTGAGAAACTGAAAATCATTAAAATCACATCTAGAGATGTTAGTTCATATTTACAGCAATAGGAAAGGGATACTTTTTTCTCTTTGAAAGTGTGTTGAATTTGTTAATAGAAAAAATTCATATGAACTACAAATCTGCTTAGAGTAAGGAAATTGCTGAAGGGGATGTAAGACATGGCCAGGAGAAATCCCAGGGACCAGGGCACACTGAAAAGGCAAACTGTGAGAGTGACTAGGAGGCTATGGAAGGAAATGTGGGGCTCAATCAAATAGAGATCAAGTTCCAGAGACTGGGAGCATGGTAAAGGAGGATGTGAAGAAAGGAGAGGGAGACAAAGGCAAATTGGTAGGTTATGGGAGCAGAGTATCTCATCCTAGAGTCTGAAACAACCAGCTGAATGGGTTCAAACTGAGACAAACAAGATCAAGGGCAAGACCACATAGGAAAGTTCAAAACCAGAAAAACATCTGAATATTTTTTAATCTTTTTCATGTAACTGTTTTGAGTGTAACATACTTGATTAAAAAAAAAAAAACAAAACCAAAACCTAGTGTCATTATAAACTGTAGTGCATTGTAAACCAGAAATAACTTGTGCTGTAAAGTATTTTTAATGACCTATCCCAAGAAGAGGTTAGGTTGAAAATGTGAATTTATAATCAGGAAATCAATCTGTAGGAATATGGGGAATTAGCTGTGTTCCTTTCTTGATTACTACATTCTGGCAAAGGCCCTTCAGTAGAAAGAATCTGAATGAACAGGGCAAGAAGATCAATTACAGTGTATGACTTCCAGACACATTATTATTTAATCTTTGCACTTTTCAGTTGGCTTTCATTATCAGTTAACAAAAAATTTTTCGTCATCATCTGTTTGCTATTTACAAATCTAACTCAGTTATCATCTCAGAATCCAGAAATCCAGGTCTCCTTGTACTCCTTCCTTTTCTGCCAACAATCTACAAAACATAGGAAAAAAATGGAAAGCTTTGGCCAGTGAACAAGACATAGCTGTAATATCTTCTATTTCCACACACAGTAGATAAAACCACTACGCCTACTGAGATCACTTTGATGATATCATCAGGGGCAATAACTGTGCTTATGCTTTATTTCAGTGTGATATTCATTGTACTGAGACTCTAGAATCACTGAGACATTGTATCTACAAGAAAACTACTTAAGATGGATTAGAAAAATATATTATCAAATTTACCATTTTACCATTTACCCTACATGAAAGAAATTGTCTTTATGCTTAGAATGGATTCACAGTCTTCCTCTGGACAGAGACTGCATGACACAGTAGTACCTATTTTATTGTTTCAGGCAGCACAAAAGAAGAGCAAGGCAGTCATCAGTCTTCCTTTTTCCTCTCTTCTTTCTACAAAATTCTGTAGAAATGTTACTTTGATGTCATTTCAGTGCCTGTGATGAGACCACAGAGAGTAGGAAAATTGTGTAAAGCACAAGCAGGAGCTCAGGGCAATGGCCTTCATCAAAATATGTGAAATTCCATGAAGCAGTAAATGCATAGATCTTTTGATTTCTTTGTGTACCACAAACACTGAAGTTCATGAGTGTAGAACAAGGCAGTGTAGATCTATAAGGTTAATTTAGTCAATAATCTCTTTGTTAGAATGTAGTCCATATGTTTCTATTCTGGGTTTTCTAATGAGCTTACCTTAAGCTTACCTTAATAGATACAAACTGTGTTGATTTCAAAATAGCAGATTTTTGTCTTTAATCATTGGAAAAAATTATTACAGTGATGTGGTACAACACTGTTATTTGTACAATAACATTGCAGTTAATAACAGTGTTCTAAAGTACATTTCCAAAAAACATTTCCTTCAGTGACTTCATATATCTATTTGGCCTAATTTTTAATTACCTCTATAAAGCAGAAAACAAATAAATTTCCATTCATATTTTTCTATACAAAAGACAAACATTGAGAAAATGTAATTATTATTCACCCATGAACTGAAAATCAATGGTAACCACAGTAGCAGCTTAATCATCTCATCTTAACATGGTTCTTTTTTGATGAACAGGGCAGTGAATAAAAGATTTTACTTATACTTCTGTCACTGAAAAGCTTTCCAGGAAATGATTAGTGTTTAACTCCTACTCCTACTCCTACTGCTCTCGTATCGTATGTATTCAGCACCTTACAGGATATACTTACTATGTCAGGAAATTAGACTCAAAATACTAAAAATGGAACTACTTAAAATGAAATTAGGTTGACTACGGAACACTTTGTTTTGAGAAATATAAAGAGAAAAGTGTAAGAGAGGAAATGGTGGGATTTCTTCTTTCTCAATTTGAACACTTCTAACACATGACTGGAAACCCCAGGGAGCATTTGAAGGTCACCACATGCAGATTTCTGTGCATATATTCAGCTAGAATACATGTTTCTATGAAGTGACTGGAAGGTTTTTTCCTAGGTTGTCCCATTCTTCCATGTGCGGAATGCTCTCCACACGCATGTATGGTTTGGAAATGCATTCTGCTACCAGTAGTAAATAAAATATCCTCTGTGATTTTCTTACAAGTTGAAGCTGGGGAGAAAAGAGCAAGCAGAAACAGTGAAACACAAAGCTCAAAGAAACTAAAACACTGAAGGAAAAAAAAATTAGCCTCACGAATGGCTTTATCCAAGAGTAAGGCGAAAAAAAGAGAGTTTTGTGAGCTCACTGTTGAAAAGTCTGTCAGGAGCAGATGAAGCTGAATAGGTCAAGTACAGGTCAGAAACAGTTCATCTTGCACTGCTTTTAAGTTTTATAGAAAGCGGCCTTCATTTGTCAGAAAGTCAATGGGACAAAAATATCCTATGGAAGTAGTTTAGGGTCAGGCAGTCTTCTTCTAGTACACAGACAGTATCACAAACAAAAACAAACACAGAATTCTATATTCCTGTGAAAAAGGATGCAACTAAAACACAGGCACAGAATTAAAACTTCCTGGTATGTGATCTGCAAAATCAGTTATTTTTGTCTTGTACCTAATGCTTCCATGCAATCAAAAGTTCCTGGATTCAGTTAAAAACCACAGGTGCAAGCGAGCCAATTTCTTCAAGGCAGCTCAGCCAAGATATCCAAGAAATGCCCCACTCTCCTCACTGAAACACAGTCTGCCTTGCCTCTGACCCAGAGGAATTCCAGTTTCTCTAAAAGCTCTTCTACTTGAGCTTGTAGTGCAAGCTGGAGAAGTTAACTAATGCTTAAACATCAGTACACTTTGAACAAGGGTTTAAAACAAGTCTTAAAATTTATTTTTGCAGCTCAGTTGAGCCCTATGACAAAAATTTCTGTAAACCCCTTGAAGGGAAGCCTTGATATGGGAGCCAGTAAGAAGTGAAACCCAAAGGGAAAGTGTGAGCAAAAATAATAACATGTAAAACTTCAGACAAAACAAGTTCAGTCATTTTGTGTACACACCAGATGCAGTCAGCATCCAGGAGTCAGAAATGCAGAAGGTTTTTACACCAATAGCATACGCAGACATAGGCTTAATTATTATTCTAAGACAACATGCTTCTTTCATACAGGCTAACTTAGATTTAAAGAAGGGCATGTATCATTGTCCACTCTGGAGGAACTGCCCAGAAGGCTCCTGATGTTGTGAATGTGATGGTTGGGATCTGTGGAAACTGAGCTGGGGGACTGTGGTAGAAATCTTTCTGAACTCTTTTTCTACCACATCTGCCTTCCACCTGAGTGATTTTAGACTTTTAAACCAATTCATTGGCACCATTGTCCTGTCTTTTTCCACCTCGTCTTTCTGCCCATTTTCATTTAGGATGTGTGTGCCTCCTGATTTCTGTGCTCTCACACAAGAAAGCCAGAAAATATGCCTAGGTTCCCAGGCCCACATTTAGGGTGAGATGCTACACTTTCTACAGGCAAAAGAATTACCCAGAGAGGCACTGTTACCCAGGATGGCAGTAAGGAATATATGTATCAACCTGATCTACAGAACTCAGACACCAAAATACATCTTGTGTAGGAGAAACCATGCCATGCCAGAAAAGGTTGGCAAGCCTGCTGGCTGGTGTGGCAATAGCAAAGCAGACACATGTCAATCGGAATCCATGGAACTACAAGTGCATTGTTAATTTTAATGAGATTACTCTCAGAATGAAAGTTCAACATGAAGGGCTTTGTCGACCTTTGGTAAAAGCACTGCTTAAGTTGATAGATTTACAGCATGCAAACAAAGTCTAAATATGGGTGCTGCCCAGTTAGATATACAGACTTTAATACCTCCAAGTATTTACAGAGCACTTCATGAACTCAGTGTTCTTACAGGCACTTGAGGCTGTGAAGTGTCAACAAATATTTATACTGCTGTGGAAAGAGCTCCTTCACACAAGTGTGTGGGGAAGCTTTGGAGTGCAATGTAAATTAAAAACCCACTGTGTGTGTGTTGTGCTGCTTCTGTGCTCTACGTTCTCTTTGCTTTGGCTGATATCCAGACTGAAATCCCAACACTCTCCAAGAAGGTGGGAAAAGCTGTCTATGGAACTCTGTGTTTTATCTCCTAGACTAGAACTGAATAGAAAACAGGAAAGATTCACCATTTTTAAATAGCAAACCGTTTCACAAACAAAATCATGTTAATAAAAACTCTGATTGCCATTTGGAGAAAAGCATTATAAAAAATGGCTCTTTTTCATGCAGGTAGAAATCCCATTAACTGCAACAACTCACCAGATATGGTGAAAATGGTAATTTCACATACTGCATGTTACTGATCCATAATTATCTGCTAAAATTCAAGACACAGGAGAGTTGCAATCAGTGTGGAAAACAAGAAGTGGCAAGAAAGGAAAGCATGATCCAAGAAAGCTCAAACAACACTGAGTAGTTGTACCTACCAGGGAATCTGCTAAAACAAAACCAACAAGAAATCAAACCAGCACCCTCACCTGAAGAAAATTAAAATAAAAATCAAGGAAAGTGGGGGCTGGTGGTTTCCAAAACACTGTCACGATGCTCTATACACCGGATTGCATGTGTAAAGCACGAACACAGCATGCTGTCTAGACAGGCTCTCTGAATCTGCATTGTGATCTTCATGAGATGCTGAACCATAACAATGTCGTATCATGATTCATTGGGGAAGTGCATTTTTCCCTGCAGTGCACAGCCCACTAAAACAAATAAAACAACAGAAATATAATCCCCATGAATCTCTGAGGCAATATAAGCAAATAAATAAGTCCTGGTTTTCAGAAATTTCATTTTTCAACCCCAGGAAACAAAAATTTCCACAGAAAACAGATGGTGTTTTTAATAAAAAATCATGCTTCATCCACAACCCAGCTTTTCATCAATGATGTAGTTTATATGAGAAATCTGACTGGCTGATGAATTTCAGGAACATTTTCTCAAGAGGCCAGATCCACTCATGGTGTAAATCATCATGGTCTTATTGAGCTCATCACTGAGTTTACACCAGCTCTGGCCCTACACCCAATTATAACTGAGTAGACACAAATATTAGTTTTAATTGTCCGTGGTACAAGAGAGATCCCTGCTGCTGAAGCACAGCTATTAGCAATAGTTCATTTCACAGTAGTTTAAAAGATGCAGGCTTGGCTTTTCTCTATGCCAACAGGCACAAAATAATAGTAACTATCTCCCTACAGGAGTTAAAAAAAGAATGAAAGGACTAAAAATCCAAGCTCAAATCAAGTATTTCTTCTCACACAGAAGCAAACTTCTGACATCTTAAAACATTTCTTCTTCAGGTGCTTTCAAGGAGAAGAAAAAGAGCAAATGAAAGGGAAAGAATAAAACAATCTCAGAGAGTGCAGCCTGAGGCTCTAATCCCACTTTCAAGAGAAGACATTAAAAAGAAACCTCAGAAAAGCCTTCAAATATCAGGTGAAAGAGCATAAAAGTCACTCATGTTGGTTTTGATGTGGTGCCCTGACGTGGATCTTGGAATCAGTTTTATCAGCTGTAATTGAATTGAGATGAAGGAGATCATTCACACACCCTCCCCATCTCAGGCTGGAAAGCGTCAATGCGAGGCAGCGCGCAGTCAATAGTTGATGCACTATCGACAGGGAGAAGCCTGATTAAGAGCCCCTGGCTTGTGCAGTTTTGCTCTCTCATAGAGTGCCCATAAACATATGTATCTTTGGAAAACTATCATGTGTTTTCAACTTCCTGAAGAATTCTTGTAAAATATAACTGAACCACATTAGCCTTTGTCCTGTGCTTTTATTCCACTAATGGACAAATTGGGAGGAGGCTGAGAACAAATGTGTTATTAATTACCCAGATGGCTTTTTAATAGAACCTTGGATGATTGCGCAGCCACTAAACATTGTCCAGAAATTTCTTAATAATGCTGGTGAACGAAGCATTCCTTGGGAGAGAATAAAGATACCATTGACTGGGAGGCTGAGTTATGTCAGGTTAGTTTAAGAGACAGCAGACAAAGGGTGTGTATTGTATGGAAGGAATGACAGGCCATATCCTAGCTGTCCGGCTCCTCCAGCAATGACAGATTTTCTAATTCGCTGCAGATTCTCATAAAAGTGGGTGGTCGGTTCTGGGGAACCAAACAGTGGACCTATTGATAGTGGGTGGGAGAGACGAAAGTCAGAATTAACCTAGGTTGATTTAATACAGCGGAGAGTCTTAGTATCAGCATAAAATTAGGATTAATGCATTAAATGTTAGGTCAGAATGTTAAATCCCATTGTTGAAAGACTTACATGCAGTCAGTCAGGGCTCAATATGAGTATTTCACTCAATCAGAGCTACTGGCTGGAGTGTGCCACGCTTCCAAGAAGATGCATGTAGAAATTAGAAACTGAAGACACTCTCATGCTATCTCCGCAAACAGTAACTTTAAACATTCACATTTTTAATGTATTTATGTTTGTGCTAATCTTCCTTTCACCTGATATCAAAATGAATAAAGCAATAACTGGCTCAGGCTTGTCCCGTCTTCCTTGAAATGATCTCACATAAAGAAGAGCAGCTCCTCATCTTTGCTCTGTATACAGTTCCTTTCTGCATTCACTTTCACAGAAGATTTTTGATACACCAAAAGCTGTATGGAAAATTATCCTATCCAGGATCTGTATAGTTCTTCAGGCAATAACATTTGGACACAGGAGGAAGAGGATTGATTTGGCTCAGAGTTTTTCCTGACAGTAAGAGATATTTAAGAAAAAAACAACCAAACAAAACAAAAACAACCAAACCAAATCAGAACTAAGCAGTTGTGAAATTATGATAACTGTAATGAGAAACAGGTAGCGGTAAACAAACCAGCTTTGATACTGCCAAGTAACATACAGTAAATGAGTTATCTGGAATTCAGAATAAAGCAGCGAGTTTTCTTAGAGTCCATGCAGTGAGCCCATCCAATGAGGCCTTCACAGGTCAGGAGAAAGTTCTTGATGAAGTATAGGTATCCTCTCGTGACCATAGTTGAGTAGCTATCATCACTTCTTTTGGATTTAAGAAGCTTATGCATCCCCATGTGCCTGCGGTGTTTTCAAAGATATGTACACTTCAGTTACAGATTTTACCAGTGCAAATGCAGGGCAATTGGCTGAAACAAAATAACTCATCCATTGAAACAACAGAGAGTTTTACTACCAAGGTTGCTTGTTCTTCTAGAGTACAATAAGTGCAGGTTATGTTTTTACTTAAGAACTCTAGTTGAATAAAAATGAATAATGCACTTTTACTTGTACTGTGTTTGCTCATCTTGGTTTGTTAATGCTGATATTATAAAACTGGTTGTAACACACCTTTACTCTCTCCTGAGTAACAGTCTTTTTGCATCTGGTCCACTTATTACTAAAGCTGCTTTGATGTCAAAATAGACTGTATATATTGGTCATATATAAACAGCATATTCTTATACCTTTACAATAGGCTATATTACGCCTATCTGCAGGAATGAAATAGCACCTTCTTCAAAAGAAAGATTCTATAAAACAGTTCGCTGAAGAATCTCAGACTTAATGAAACATGGGTCCCCAAGGTATGTGCTTATCTGGGTTCCCAGCTGAGCTCTTAGAATAAGGATTTACTGGGAAAAGGATGAAACTCAGAAATTTTACATAGATTAGCCAGCTATGTAGCTATCTATGTATTGGCTTCAGTAACCATGAAATCATGGAGTTCAAGAACCTTAGGGCAGCACAGAGGGTGCACAGGAGTCTTGCTAACCTGGACTTCAGGAGAGTGGACTTTGACCTCTTCAGGGATCTGCTTAGTAGAGCACCATGAGATAAAACCTTGGAGGGAAGAGGAGCCCAAGAAAGCTGGTTAATATTCAAGGATCCCCCCTCCAAACTCAGGAGCAATGCATTTCAATAAAGAGGGAGCCAAGCAAGAATGCAAGGAGGCCTGCATGGAAAGAGATCCTGGCAAACTCAACTCCAGCATTCCTCAGGGTAAGTACTGGTTCTAGTGCTGTTTAACATCTTTGTCAGTGACATGGACAGTACGATTGAGTGCGCCCTCAGCAAGTTTGCCTATGACACCAAGCTGTGTGGTTCAGTTGATACGCTGGAGGGAAGGAATGCCATCCAGAGGGACCTTGACACACTTGCAAGGTGGGCTGATGCCAACCTCATGAAGTTCAGCAAGACAAGTGCAAGGTCTTTGGTCACATGGGTCTGGGCAATCCCAAACACAAATACAGGCTAGACGTAGAATGGATTGAGAACAGTCCTGCAGAGAAGGACTTGGGGGTGTTGGTCAATGAGAAACTTAACATGAGCTGGCAGTGTGTGCTCGCAGCCCAGAAAGCCAACTGTATCCTGGGCTGCATCAAAGGGAGCGCAACCAGCAGGTCGAAGGAGGTGATCCTTCCCCTTCACTCTGCTCTTGTGAGACCCCACTTGTAGTATTGCGTGCAGTTTTAGTGTCCTCAACATAAAACGGACATGGAGCTGTTGGAGCAAGTCCAGAGGAGGGCCGTGAGGGTGATCAGAGGCACCTCTTCTATAGAGACAGGCTGAGAGAGTTGAATTTGTTCAGCCTGGAGAAAAGAAGGCTCCAGGAAAATCTTAGAGCAGCTTCCAGTACTTAAGGAGGCTACAAGAACTCTGGAAAGGGACTTTTTACAAGAGAATATTGACATAGGACAAAGGGTAATGGCTTTAAAATGAAAGAAAGTAGATTTAGATCAGATGAAAGGAAGATATTCTTCATTATGAGGGTGGTGAGACACTGGCACAGGTTGCCCAGGAAAGCTGTGGACACCCCATCCCTGGCAGTGTTCAAAGTCAGGTTGCACGGGCTTTGAGCAACCTGGTCTAGTGAAAGGTGTCCCTGTCCATGGTGTGGGGGATGAGCTTTAATGTTCCTTCCAACCCAAACCATTTTATGATAAGTTACTACCATCTATATAAAAATAACAATAGTGCTGAGGATCTGGTCAGGGAAACCAAATGCATTATGACTAAACCATCAAACCCCATATTTTTAGGCAGGTTGTAGGATTGCCCTTTATCTTCTGGAAGTAGGTCCAGTGTAATTACAAGCTGACCCTTTAGTGGGGAGTCTCTATAGTCCAACAGTTCCACCGAAGCAAGACATGAAGGCTGTGCATGCCAAATGATTTACCTGATTGCCATCAGTCCACACTGCACTGTCAGTGCTTTTTTTACAGAAACAGGAGGCTCTTTGATTTCCAAGCTCTCTCAAAGGCTGCAACAGAAAGCAGCCTTTTGGCTGCTTTCACTATTCAGCCAAATGGTGAATTCTCTCTTCAGTATTTACAGTGTTAGAGCACAGACTACTTCAGATTTAGGAAATCTTAAAGGTTCTTGCCTTAATTCTCTTTGTAAGCCAAAAGCAAACTTGACAAAAATCCTGCACAAGAAGAAAAAAAAAAAAGGAAAAAAAAAATCCCACAGGAAAAAAGGAAACTATAGGAAAGAAAACAATAATCTGGTACGATCTGAAAAGCATGAAATAGCTTCTGGAAATATATAAATTTTGTTCTCAGTCTCTAAGTGTTAGTTTTGAGCAGAAAGCTACCTCTCAGAAACAGGTACTATCATAGAAATGGGAACTTAAGTACGATGAAGCATCAAGGAAAATACCTGTAGAGTGTCAGTTTTTCTTGCAAAGACAATATTGCTACTAATGTACAAAACAAAATGTGATACATGAGGTCAAGACAGAAGCTGCCTTAGCTCTAAATATGCTGGCAGTGTAACAAGTTAAGCTTGCTGTCTGCCAAGAAATACCTGGCCAATACAGTCTAATATCCTTTCTTGTTTTCTTTTGGACATATTTTTGTAATTGCTTGTCCTCAGGTACAAAGATGCTTACAGGAAGTCATTAATCTTTCATGAGACTATTCTACCATTTCTTAATTCAGAACAATAAAAGCTTGGAAAGGCATGCATTCTCATGTCACTGTCTACTTCAAGGGAAAGGAAGTTTTAATGGAAGATAAATCTGATCAAATGATAGCAAGAGATAATGAAATAACTGTGTTAAAGAGAGTAGTGTAACAGCAAAAGAAAAAGCCCTTGAACTTCACTCTTTTTCAGACTGGTACAAGACCAGATGGGCTCTACGAAGTTCACAAATATTACAGCTGAAAGAGGTGGGATTGGTGCAGGATTTTTCATCCTCCTCTTCCTCCCCCCACCTCATCTCATCTCATCTCATCTCATCTCATCTCATCTCATCTCATCTCATCTCATCTCATCTCA
>JANHGB010009832.1:2330-14318 GCA_026283785.1 Coracopsis vasa | reverse complement strand
GGATGGGGCAGCCACAGCTTCTCTGGGCACCCTGTGCCAGCGCCTCAGCACCCTCACAGGGAAGAACTTGTGCCTAATGCCTATCTAAATCTACCCACTTTCAGTTATTTTCCTACCTTAACACTTGAGTCCCTATAAACTGCCTGATTAACTCTGTATTTGACTGTGTTTTATCCTTGCTGTTTGCCTGGTTCATGTCCTGTAAGAAAGCAGGAACTTTTTGTCTTGACAAGTTCCAAAGTGCCATAGTACAAACAATGCCAAAACAAAAGCCTAAACGGTTCTCTTGATCCAGCAAACTTTGTGCTACATCAGTTATGACAAGAAATAATATTGCTGAGATTACTAGAAAAAGCCTTATAAAAGATGGAGGAAGTAAATGGAGATTATTTGACGTAAAAGCATCTGTAAACCACTGAAAATAGGCATAAAAAGGGCAAAGTCCAGTGATGATAAGAGTGGTAGAGGATGCTGAGTGCAGGAGAATGGGGAGCATCTGGGTGATCTGCTCTTGCAGATCATGTGGGGATGACTGTGCCAAGAAGCATGTTCTGAGGAGCTTCCAGAGCTACCAGAGCCACATGGGCCTGTGAGTGTGGAGCTCAGCTCCTGCCTATGTCCTCAGACAGGGATCACAGCCTGTGCTAAGCTCCCTGCTGCTGCTGTCAGCCCTGCAGCCACATTCAGGTGATGGCAGGCACAGTGGCAGTGACCAAGTACACATGGAAAGGGAGTGAGCAAGAAGAGCTGCTCAGCCATTTAACAGGGGGAAATCCTGCCCTAGGCCACACTTCTGCTGTCTGCTTGTGGGATCAGGTTTTGACTTGTGTGCAGCCGAGCTCTGAACCTGCTCTGCAAGTCTGTAGTACTCAGCACACGTAGGCTCAGCCAGTGCCAGCTCTGCTCTCTTGTACCAGCATTGCATTCCCCAGCCCCAGCCTGTCCTGTCAGATGCTTCCCAAACCAAGCTTCCTGTCTCCTTTACCACGAGCAGGAGGCAGCTTGAGTTCACTCTTTAGTGCTTTGGCCTGGCTGTGGTGTTAAGCTTAGGACCCCAGCCAGTTTCCAGCTTGAGTATTTGCATTCTGCCTCCCTCATCCCCACTACCTATTGCTGCCATCCACTAAAAGACACCAAACTACACACAAACCAACCTAGAAGTTGGAGAACTGCTGGCTTCTTGCTGAGAAGTGGGGGCATTGCAATGACAAACCCATTCAGGGGAGTGAATCTTCCTTCAGCCCTGCTCCTTCCCATTGCATAGTGCTTTCCCTGTTTTGCAGATGCTGCCTCCAAGCATGCCACCCAGGCCTTCTTTGATTGCCTACGAGCAGAGGTGGAGCAGTATGACATTGATGTGACAGTTATAAGCCCTGGCTACATTCAGACAAACCTCTCTCTCAATGCTATAACAGCGGATGGATCTCGCTATGGAGGTGAGATAGGATTCTGTGCCCTGTATCTAAGGCATCTCCACCTCACTGACTTACTCCAAAGGTGGGGGGGACACAGGTTAGCCCTGAAGTATCAAAAGACAACTCTGCATGCAGGGTAAGAACAGTAACCCCCAAAGCTCAGCCTTCCTAGACAGCAAGTACTGACTTCTACCCCAGCCATGACTTATACCTGCCTGTGCTCCCACACACAGCTGGTGTAAAACCAAAACCATCCAAGCAGCCATGTACAGTTAGAGCATTCCCAGGAAAGGTACTCAAGCATGGGCTTACCTGAGGCTTTCCTTTGGCAGTTATGGACAAGAACACGGCGGAAGGACAGACGGCTGCAGAGGTGGCTCAAGTGGTGCTCAATGCAGTGGGACAGAAGAAGAAGGAGGTACTTGTAGCTGGGCTGACCCCCTCCCTGGCTGTCTACCTGCGGAACCTCTGCCCCAGGCTCTTCTTCCACTTAATGGCAAAGAGAGCAAAAAAGGAGAGAAAAGCAAAGGCCTCTTAGAGCTGAGCTCACTGTAGCAGGGACTGCAGGGAGAGGCTGAGCCCCTGCACTTCAGTTGGGACATTGGGAGATGCTCCTGCAGGAAAATCCTTTCTCAAAATGCTGCAGTTTACCATTGCATGGAGACCAGGACAGGCCCGTTTGCTGGAAGACAGCACCTACAGCTCACCTGGAGAAGGGTGCTTGGACAAAGGGGGAGAGCTGAGGCTGCAGTGGAGGCAGCTCAAGGGAACACGCTGCAGCAGGGGAGGCCCATGTGCTGGAGGACAGCACCTTACTCACCTCACTCCAGGCTTGCTCAGCTTTACTGGCCTGCTACAAATAAAACCCACCCGTTTTGCCTTGACACAAGCAGATCTGGTCTTTCCCTGCCCCATGGCCCCTGTGAAATACACTCCTCAGCTGGGAGCTGCCATGAGCAGTGTCTCCTTCCCACTCCTTCCACTCTGATCTAGAACACATTGCTTGAAGAGGGGAGCTTCACAGAGCCTCTCCTTGTCAGCGTGCCACATCAACTGATCTCTTCAGCTAAAGTCAAGTCCAATGCCACTTTTAAAGTAACTGATGTAAAACCTAAGCTTTATTTGGCAGTTACCTGTGTGAATCATTCCTTCCTGGCATGGTTCAGCCTAACTCTGCACTACCTGACAGCACAGTGTTCACTCCAGCATGAGCTAAAGCAGGGGGAGGACCGGACAGACAGAAACCAGCACAGCAGGACATGCTGCTGTGTGTGCACACTGTGAGCTGATGGTACTGGTCCATCTGCAGGAGTAGGTGTGAGTCTGTAGGGACCAGCACACTGTCCCCTGCAAGCAGAGGGTGCATAGGGTGGACAGAATAGGAGACAGACCCTTAGTTCTCATCTGGTGTAAAGCAATCAGGTGCTCATGAGGATCACAGCCTGGGGGGGGGGAATGATACCAACCCATCACACAGCACAGGCTTCCAGGAGCCCGATGGCCTGAGGGAATGCCATATTCCCTTCCTTCCCCTTCTCCTCATGTGAGGGATGCCAGCACCGTTAGGAAAAGGAGCAGCTGCACAGAGGTAGTTCAGTAAGGACAGAAATGATCTTTTTTAACTCATATTTTAACTCAAGCCTATTGGTAGGAACCAAGGTCCAGACCCCTGGGGCCACCTCCATGCACTTCCCAGCATTTTATGTATCCTGCCTTGTATGTCCTGCCTGTGAGTGCACATCGATGACAGATAAATCACATTGCTATGAAATCAAACCTTTGTTCTACTTCAGCTCCTCACAGCAGGTAACATCAGAGGAAGGGAAAGCAGGAGAGGTTTGGGTTTCTCCCATTCCCAAGATGCAGAACAACACACTTCATCCCAGCCCTCTTTCCATCATCTGCTAGCTTACAATAGGCATAGTGCAAATCCACACAGGACCAGTCACACTGGAACTCAAATACACGTGTGCAGGCTTAGCAGGAGCTTCTTCAAGAAGTCTTTTCTTTACTACAGGTTTATAACTGATCTCTGAGAATCCATCCCAGCTGATGCCCAGGATGTGCCTAAAGACCACAATGCTACTGCTGCTCGGTTAGGACACCTTCTACCATTCAATCTGTGGCTGAGGTGCCACATTTGTTACCTAAAGGCCTAGGGCTGAGATTACAAGTTGAAGCTTTACCTTCTCTCCTCCTGCACAAGGGTTTCTAAGCATTTGTTGTGCTTTACTTCCATGTTTTGCACTTTCAGGTCCTCCTGCCAGTCCTGTCCAGCTGTTCACCTTGTGGTGGTCTAGGTCATGGCAAGCCAGGAAGGACCAAGGGGCTCTCAGTGTCATCATCCAGGGTGCTGAGGCCTGAGGAGAGAGATTACACATGGGGAGTTAACTGTAGTTACTGTTTGAACTACAGCTCCAATTCAGAGGTTACCAAGAGTGTGCACATTCCCCTTTGGAAGTAAATCCCCTCTCTGTGATGAGAGGCACGTAACATGCTCCACTTCAGAGCCCCTCCACAATGGCCAGGATGGGCAGCAAACCATGGGGGGCTTTTGCAAAGCTCATCCCCAGCTGTAACCCACAGCTACCAGCAATGGGGGTCAGCAAATACAGCCCCTACCTCATGCAGTGCCCCAAAACACAACCTGAGACCCCTCTTAATACCCTCCCAGCTCACCTTGTGTGGTTCCAGCACTGATTCACAAATAGCCAGGACATCACCAAGCACTTTAGCTCCATTATCACTACTATGTAATGGAAAACAGGCCTCCTACCTCATCCATGTCCTCTGCACCTCAGCATGGAGCAAAGGGTGAGGTTTTAAACCAGACCTACCTGTTGTGACAGCTGAGCTGACTTCACCTTCCCTCCTGCAGTAAACCACCACAGGACACTTGCCCATTCTTAACTCCAGTCTTCGCTGCAAGCCAGGCAGTTCAGGAGCCTGCTGAGGATCAGTCCTTCTGCCATAGCCATCATTCCAGGCAAGGGAAAGCTTAACACAAGAAAGTGGCAGGACCACAGGGGTTTGGGGAAGAAAAGGAGCTAACCCTGACAGTTATCCTGGATTAGAATGAAGAGGAGTATCTTTGGTGTGGCCAGCACAAGGGGATGTCAGTAGTAAAGCACATATCAGCTAGGGCAGCTCTGCCACTCGGTTAGAATCCATCCAGTAGACAGCACTTCAAACGTCAGTGTGAAGGGGCAGCCTGCCCAGCAGACTTGGCCTAACCCCAGGAAGATGAAGTAGCTGCATTTCTTCCCCTCCTCTCTGCCAAGGCAACTGTACATTGTTGCTATAAATAGAGATGAGCTGGATCCCTGCTTCTTTTAACCTTGGAGGGAGACAACTCAGCCACTGTACCAGCAAAGGTACCACCTAGGAACATCTGGATGCCACTGGTGTTTGCTGTCACCCATGGGCCTGCTGAGGTTTGGCTGCCTCAGGGGTAGAAGCACGTGGTCAGGACTCCCAGCAAACCCAGTCTGCCCAGCGCACAGACTGGGACGGGTGCCCTACTGACACAACAATCCACATCAGCAGCAAAGCACGAGTTGGAAGCATGGCCAGAAATGCTCACTGCAGCCTGGAGGCCAGGAGGATGCCTCAGTGCCTGCTGCTGCAGCTTGGGAAGACAAAGACAGGGCTACTGAATGTGGTTTCTGACCTCAGGAGGCTCCTTTCCAAGGTCAGTGCCTCACAGTGGAGGTCAGGCTCCAAGCAAGCAGGACTCCTGTGTGCAGGCAGGTTTTATGACAGGGCTTTGCTCTTGTATTCAGAGCGTAACACTTGAAGCTGTGCCAAGCTGGCCTTGGAACTGCAAACCCTGCCTGGTTTCCATGTGGGAGGAGGAGGTCACAGACAGCAAGCCCCTAGCTTTAGAAAGGAACTGGCAAAACCAGTGAATATTTCCCATTCTAAGAACAAGGTTTTGACAGTTCCGAGCTAAAAGATGCATTAATGCACAAGATCCTAAAGTGGATCCTAAAGTTCCAGGTAACGGAGTTACAAGACACAAGCACATGGATGCATCGCAGCAGCAGCAGCTCCAGAAGTGCACGTTCCAAGCAGGAGCAGTGGAATTGCAAAGTCAGGGCCCAGCTCCCAAGTGTCAGCACATAACAAAGCACAAGGGTGAGAGCCCAACTCCCACCTTAGCAGTGCTCAGCTGCACGGGAGGGACGGATCCACGTTAGGAAGAACGTGAACAAGAACTGAGCAGGATGAGTTTGTAGCTGGAAACTCAAGTGTTCCCTCCACTGTGTGGAGCAGTAACAGCTGGAGGAGGGCAGCAGAGGATTTGGAGCCCTTTAGCCCCAGCCATCAGTATTTAAGCAATTGCCAAAAGGATGTAAGCACTGGGGTACCAAGTTAGCCTCTTCCAAGAAACACAACCAGTCAAGCAAGAGGGAAAGCAACACTACAACAGCTACTCCTTCAACAGATGGAGAGTGTCCACGGACACTGCTGCCACGGGGCCAAGGGGAGCATCAGGCCTGTGTGTGAGCACAGATACATAATCATCACCACTGGCATCCTCACAGCAAAGTCTGCATCCCCTGCAAGGAAAAGGCACTATGATAACAGTAACAAGAGAGCAAAAAGCAGTTGAAATTCTCATCCTTTAATGGTCAATGATAACTTCTGGCTGGTTCTGTGTAATACAATTAAACAAGATACTTAAATGTTTCCCCCCCAAAAAAATAATAAAGAAGTAGAAGAAGCTCTCACACCCCCTCTTCCTATAGCTCACTTTCGACATGCTGCTGCTGGATTGGACTCCCATGGCCTAACATACAGCTCTCAAGTCACCACACATCCACACCTTAAGTGGAACGAAGAACTGAAAAACCTCGGTGCACCAGTGATGTGTTATCTGAAAAATAACATCTCTTATTAAACCAAATCCTTTCCCAGTCTCCAACTGCTTCTCAAAAAGAGGAAAAACAAAATGTTACTGCGGGAGTCTTAATACACTTTGTCTTTGTGGGTTTCTCTCTTCCCTGCTGGAGTCATACAGCATAGAGTTCGTAGATCTTCTTTACACAGTACACCAGGGCAGCGAGTGCTATCGTGTTGTGCAGTCTCTTTCTGTGCAGGTCGTCCTTCCTCACCAGCACCACCGGGGTGGAGGAGGTGAGCGTATGCAAGGGCAGGCGGGAAAGTTTATAGGCATCGTACTCTACTTGGTACTTGCAACAAGGATCGAATTGCCAAGAGATGCCATAAAGGGTGCAGCAAGCCACGCTCAGCACACCAGCAGGCAGGGAGATGTAGTGAGAATAATCTACTGGAAGGGCCAGAGGGGTGAAGAGGCAAGTGGTACCCGCCAGCACGGCCGTCTTGTGCAGGCAGTTCCCCACCGTGATCCAGCGCGCCGTCTCGTCCCCGATGCGGGTGGGCTCTATCACTATGTATTTGTACTGTGCTTCCAGGGCCTGCTCCAGCTCGTATTCAAACTGGTCCTGAGCGTTCTCGCCATTGTAGATCTCATGCACGATGTAACAGTCGGTGGAGGACAAGGTGACCCTGTTAATAGGAAACATGGAATTAAAACTACAGGGCTTCAAGGCAGGAGAACTATCCCAAAGTGAGGATGGGCAGCCCCTCGAGGTCAGGCACTGCCTCTGTTCAACAGCAAGCAGCTTTTAAACTCGCCTCTTTTCACATCAGCTGATTATGCCTGCTCTACATGAAGTCATCCCAATATAAGGCAGGGTATTTTTCCTTACCTTTTCCTAACTTGGAGGAGGGAGAACATTGAGAAAACAGGATGTTGTTAACAGTCCTGAGATGGTTCCTTACACTGGTACCTCATCAGCCTCTCTAGAGATGCTGGAGTGTCACCTTAGTGACCACACACATCAACAACTCAACCACACAGACCTGTTTTCACAGGAAAACTCCTGTTTTCATAGGAAATAAGACTGGCAGCAGGAAATAAGACTGATGCACCTCATGGGTGCATCAGGAGGTCAAATTTAAGAGAGGAAGCATCTTCAAAGGAGTATTTGATTCCCCCTCACAATAACTACCTCCTTGCCCTTGATGCAGCTTGCTACTTAGTCCTCCACAGTAAATCCAACCTAGTAAATCCATAGTAAACCTAACCAGGATGGCCAAGAAGCATTGCTGGAAGTGACAGTGGAAAAGGTAGCAGAGCACCCTGTTATAGAATGGTTCATTCCCTCTCCTCAAACAGGACACAGCAAAGCGAGACAGGAACATGAGTTTAACCCAGGCAGGCTTTACCAGTGCAGGAAGAGCTGCTCACTTCACCTCAGAGCATGCTCCTCCTGCCAGGGCATTCACAAGGCCCCGTTTGAGCTGCAGCTTTTAGCTACCTGCAGTCACATCAGTTCCCACCTTCCCTCCACCCTCCTCACACGTCGCCTCTGCTGCAGCTCCATTCATGTGACAGGCTGCTAAGGAACAGGCTGGTGACTGTTTACCTGCGCTGGGAAAGAAGAAAACCCCATCCCTTAGGAGGCAAAAATGCTCCTTTTTCAGAGAGGAAATAACAATTCCTGCCATATTTGTGCTTAACCAGAGCATGCGGCCTCTCGAGGATAAAAATACCCAGCAGATTCCTTCAGCAGGAGGAGAACCAATCCTGCAGCAGACAAAACATCTCATCCCAAGCACACTGAGAGCCTCCCGACACCAAGAGGCAGAACTCTGCTGAGAGGGAGACTGAAACCACCACTTTTTACTCCATTAGTACAATGGCACTTGTGTGCATGCACTGGAAAATAAGGGAGAAAACCCCATGCTCACAAGCTGCTGTGTTAGACATCACCCTTAATACACAGCTCCATTCAGGCTGCACAGGGTGCTGTGCAGTGGGCAGCTGTAATCAAGACTATTAGTAAATTACAAGCTGTTGCCAGAAGGAGCTGCTTGTGTGAAGAGCAGCAAACACATCAAACAGCAGGACCTGAAGTGCACCAGGAATAAGCAGTTTCATCAGCAGCCTGCCTGGAATTCATATAAACTACAAGGCAAACTCAACTGACAAGCCAGCTATTGAGGTCTCTGCAGTGCATTTCCCCCTTGGCCTGTTCATGGGGAGCAAGGAGAATAAAACTCCACTGGAATGGTGTGGATGTGAATGCCAGGGGCTTCTTTAAGGCAGATATTGGTTGGAAAATCAGCATTAACTCTTTCAGCACAGGATTTGGGGAGCTCTGAGGTTCTGCAGTGAATTGGAAAGTGTTTTAAAGAAGAATAATGCAGCACCTGTATAGAGTTCTACACATCTAATAGAACTAAATGCATCAGCTAACACAAGGGTGGTTAACCAAGAGCTAGTTAACCAAGTTACACTGATACATTAAGAACACCACTGGTAAATGGCTTTTGCCAAGGGTTTTCTCTCCTTGATGACAACTGTCCCAAATGCAGCTTCTTCCAAATCAAACTCCAGTTTCATTACAGCTGACACTTCAGGTAACTGTAAATCAACACCAGTGACTGGGTGAAACCACTTGCTAAGGCCTAATGAATGACTTCAGGGAAAAGCTATTGCTGAAAAGCATTTTGAAGCTGGAAGCTGACCCAGTGCTAACAGAACCCCCCAGATAAAATTACTGTTTCCTACCAAAGAGGATTTGCAGTGCTCTGTAACACACAGGAACATGCAGAGAAGCAGCATCCAAATTCAACTAAGAACTCTGCAGAGGCTTAGCACAATAGTCTAATCACCCTGGGGTCTCCCTGTTAGCAGTGGCAAAACAAGGGTGAAACAAGCCCATTTCATCCCTGCCTGTATAGAGCCATGGAGAACTGGGTTTCTAACTCTAGGAATCAAGTAACTGCGTTCCATGAGGTTTCTCCAGGCTCACTGGAAGCACTAACCCATCAGCCTCGTTTCTCCTTGCTCACATCTTGCCTGGTTTTCCCTCTGAACAGCCCTTTCTTCCTTTCTCTGGGATGTACAGGCAGAGGCAGACCACAAGCCACAACAACCTGTCAAAGAGAGCAGGAATCCAACAGGCTTTAGCCAGGGGCAGTACTGTCCGTCTCCTTCTGGAATCTTTTGGCTCTGGGGCTTTGTAACAATAAAGTCAAGAAAAGCACAATCTTCCTAAGCCAAAACAAGCAAGACTTAAAATATGCTCTATTGAAAGAAAAAAATCACTTGGAACTAAACTGTACAAAGGTTTCAGCCCTGATAGTGTGGCCCCCAACCTATGCTGCTTCTCCAAATCACTCCTCTAGTATCAAACTCAATCTCCATCACAGTGCTGAAGCTGCAGATGTGCAATCCAAAGCCAACAGACAGAGCATGAAAAACGAGCTGCTCAAACAATAGGACACATGAAGAGGCAGCAGCACAAGCAGAAAAGCTCCAGTTCTGTAACAGGGGAAGTGGGGTTCAGCACGTACTATTACCACGCAGGAACTGGCTGCCCCTGGAGCATGGAAAGCTGGAGACTAATATAGAAAGAGACATAGATGAGATGTGGGGGCTTGGGAAGGTTCTGGACCTCGTTGGCATGCAGAGAAGGACCCAGGACCTCAATCCCCAGCAGCAATCTCTCCTGACACAGCTTTTCAATTGAAGCCAGCAGCTGCACATGAACAAACCCAGTGAAAGCAATGGGATTTGCTGGAATGCTGGAGGCTTTTGCCTTTTGGAGCTTGCCCCCCACCCCCAGAGATGGGAAACAAAAGTGCAGAGCTATGCAAGAACTCCAGGCTGGCATCCCCCATTGTGAAGTGTGGTGATTTTATATCAACTCCATTTTACATAGCAAATAACCAGTGACAGAGAGGGCCTAGCTCCAGGAGTCACAAAATGCTGTATGCCTCCAGAAACCCAATGTGCTATTTACTACACAGACAAAACCTAAAAGCAGTTGTTAATTATTCAATCAGATTATTTTCCAGGACCTGTCTCCCCACCCCAAATAAAGAGGGCCAAGTTAAGAAGTTGTACAGCTTCCCTGTAAGACCAGTTCCAGACCTTATATCCATATAGTTTATTCTGTTGCAGCTTCCTGCATTCTAGGCTTGCAAAGCAAGATGAAAACCACTTAAAATCACTGCTGTCAAATTTACTATTGCCAAAGTTATTTATAAGGAATGGGTTGTTAACGGAGCTACCACCAGCAGGAGGGGCAGAAGTGTCTGTTCAGCTATAGGGCAAGCTTCAAATTACGTGTGGATTAGCTTCCTAACATGGGAATATGGAGAGCACCAGGAGAGAGGTGCTGCAGCTGGCTGCAAACAGCCACTCCAGCAGTTTCCCAGCTGCAGGCCTCAAAGCAGCTCCATTTCTCTGCCTTCAGCTTGGAAGCAGTGTCCTGAGCTGCCTCTTGCAAAGAACAGCCTGTCTGTTAATTCTAAGTTTCAATTAGGTAGTTTTATGGATGAGGACATAAATATTCTTCTAAGGAGGAGCCACAGTGCTGCTCAATGTGTAAAGACATTTGCCAGGTGCCAAGTGGCAAAAAGAGAAATGAAGAGAGTGCTGAGAACAGGGCAGATGACAACATCCTTCATCCTTCTACTGTCTGCTTGGAGGGGAGAAGGCCTGAGCTGTTATCCTCAGCCTAATGGTGTTCCTCAATCCACCAGACAGCAATTTGGTGAGGGTTTCCTGTTGTCCAACTATCTCAGTTCTGCAAAGTGTTGAGAAGCATGATTAGAAACAATCTCTCCCTGCACAAAGCACAGTTTCTGTGCATAAGCAGCTCTTTTTAAACCCCTCCCATAACAGGCAGGACAAGTTTTGTTCCTGAAGCACCAAACACACATTGAGATTAACAGCAAATGATCAGTAGTTAGAAAAATAAGAAAGGAGAGGCTTGCAGCAGTGTGATAACAACTGCCACAAGCAGCACACACACAATCTCATCTAGCAATGCAGCAGTGGGACTTCGTGTTGCTGTGCAAGTGAACTGCAGCAAAAGAACATCACAGATGGCCAAAGCAGTGTCTGGGGTCATTCTTAGCATCTCTGCCAAGCTTGAGTAAGTCAATAAAGTTGAGGCATGACAAATTCAAACACTAAGCTTCCCTCCTCCCATGTAAATCCTTCTTGAAACTTAATTGCATCCCAAGAATAAGGAATGAGCTGTGGTCTGGCTTTAATTCTCAGTGCAAATACTCCACCCTATATCCAACTGTATTTTGCTACTCAGGAGAGCTCCAGGATATGATGCACAGAAAACAGTGACCCATCCAAGCTTAAACACATGAAGAATTGTTTCTCTGCTCAGTGTCCACATAATCTACCAGTCTCAGGCCATTAGCCACGGCTGTCAGGCCTAGAAGGCCATTCTCAACAGGCTGTCAATGCATGCATTAAAGCAGAGGAAGAACAGGAAAGCACAGCAATAAAGCAAGACTTGTGTTCAAAAGATGAGCCTTAAACACAAATGGGGAAAGAAAGAGAACAGGGGAACATAGGTGAGATCCTCAAGCAGCCTCAGGAAGGGAAGACAACACTAAGGAAAACATCACCAGAGCATAGCAAACCACTCCAGCCACCATTAAGATCAAGTGTTTATTCATATAAATTTCCTAATCATCTGCAGATTAAAGTTGCTGAGATTACTTTGAG
>JANHGB010009830.1:0-14936 GCA_026283785.1 Coracopsis vasa | reverse complement strand
CGCCCCCTGGTGGCCCGCGCGGGGTTGAGGCGGGGCTCAAGGGAGGGGACCCCCAAAATGGAGGTGGGGAGGGGGGGACATGATGGGGAGCATAACCCAGAATAGGGCCCTTATGGAGGGGAGGGGTGAGGGAGAGGGTATGGGAGATGTGGGTGGAAAGGGGGGTTTGTAGGGCTGAAGGTGAGGGGATGGAGCCCGGGTGTCCGCGGCCCCCGTGGAAGGTGGTGCCCCCGGTGCTGGTCACTGCTCAGCACTGCGGGGATGAGGAGGGTCCTCGGTGGTGCGGTGCTAACAAAGCGCAGGGCACGGGGTGCCCGGTGCCACGTCCCGGGGCTTGTCCCCTTCTCCTCGGGATGAGGACCGGGCTGGTTAAAGCAGAGCTCTAATGGAGCTGCTGCTGGGACAGGGAGGCACAACGGGAGGTGATGCAGCAGCCCCGGCCCCTCTGCCCCGCACCTCTTTGTTCGAGCTCGGCTCCCCATGGCTTGGCAAAGCCGGGTCCCCACCGCATAGCACCAGATGGGCAGGAGCCGGTTGCGGCCCCACGCTGCAGCAGCCATTATTGCTACCGGCTCCTCCCGGAGGACAAGGACCGCTCCTCCCGGCCCCGCCGGGTTGGCAGCTCCACCTCTGCTCTACACCGGGGCGATGCTGAGGACCCCAGCGGGCATCTCCTGTGCAGCAGGCACGGTGCCTGCCGTCATCGTGGCCCTGAGGATAGATGGAGGGATGGATGGAGGGAGGGATGGGGGGATGGAGGGATGGATGAGGGAGGGATGAATGGAGGGAGGGAGGGATGGATGGATGGAGAGAGGGATGGAGGGATTCCCACCCGGAGCCGGGATGATGTGTGCTTGCTGCATGGTGAGCAGCCACTGCCATGGCAGAACAGAAGGAGCTCTTTGCACAGCCTCAGGCCGAGCTCCTTCGGCTCTGCCATCGCTGTGGGGCAGCCACAACACAGCCTCTTTTCCCCTTGCTTGGGCTCTCTGCTTCTGCCACCTCACTCTGCTCTTGCCCTGGATGCTACAGGCAGATGGAGGCCCTCCCAGCACCTCACATGTACCGATACTACCCAGATGTGTTCTACCCCTGCAATGGGAGGAACTGCAGCAGGTTTCGGTGTTGATACGTGCAAGGAAGGTCAGGGAAAAGGGGTTGGGGAAGCAGAGGGATCCCAATCCCAGCGAGAAATGAGAGGAATGGAGAGCAATGCTCATGTATGAACCCTGGGGCCACTGCAGGGGTCTCAGGCTCTTGCTGTAGAGCTGCCTCGTGGCTGAGGGTGGTACCACTCCTAAAACTGCCCCAAAATAGCCCCAAAGAACTCCTCACACTGGTGAGACTGGTTCACATCTCCTGCAAACACTGCCAGGGTTTTGCTATCCATCGGGACACATCCGCTGGGAAGCCCATGACAGGTCAAGCTGCTCTTGCTTTCAACAGCTCAGACCATCTTCAAGCTAAGAAACCTTTATGACAACAGCAGCAAAGCTCTCACCTTGGATGAATCATGCCGTAGCAAGTCATGTTTCCAAGCACTTGCCATGCCCAGCCTGCTTTTCCCTGTCAGGTCCTCCAGCACAAGTTGCTCCTGGCTCAAGTTAGAGCTCGAGGGACCCAGTGCCTCAGGTGGAAAGTGGCTGTTGAGAAGGAAAGGTGCATCCAGGAGCTTTTGGAGTCCATGGAAACTAGAACTGCAGGACCTGGAAAGAGCTCAGAGCCAGGCAGACACTTACACACCACAGCAACAGGGGTAAGGGGCAGATAAAGCATAGTCACAGCATCAAGAGAGGGTGAAGAAGGGATGTGACAGGCCCCCTTTGCAGCTAACATTGAGGAAGCTTCAAGGGAGAGCTGCAAGGCGCACAGCAGGGCTCAGATGCACCATTCCCAAAGGAGGAAGGGCCAGATTCTGCCCAAACCTGAGATGCTGCTCCATCAAAAGAGCTGTTAAAGGAAGAGCACATTGTGTGCCCAGGATTCCCTTCTGCAAGGCGAGATTTGCTGGTGATAAAACCCAAGTGCAAAGCACATCTCTGCTGCTTGTGGCGAGGTTTGGATTTAGGCAGGGGCCAAAAGACAAGAGAAAAAGTGAGGAACATCCAGTCCAGCAGAGAAGGGCTCAAACAGGGGACACAGGAACAGCAAAGCTACACACTGCATTTGGAGTGCTTGCCCTTTCCTTCCAGCTCCTAAAGGCAGGGAGAAAAGGACAAAAGCCAAGCTGGAGCTCTGCGTTTCCACATCACCTAGGAGACAGAAATCCAACCAACAGCCCCGAGAAGCAATAGAGAGGAGAGGAAAAACCAGTCAAGGATCCTTCAAAACAAGCTGCTTTTCCTTCCCTATCTGCTCCCCAAGAGCCAAAGGCCAAGTTACAGCAGGCCTGGTGGAGAAAACCCCAAGCAACAATATCCTATCTCAGTTCATTCCTATAACGTGATTGTTTCTGGTCTGGAGCAAAAGGTTGTGCAGAGCAAAGTGCTCCAAGCCAGGCAGATGAAGAGCTTCAGGGGAAAACACCCTCCCTGTGCAGGAGATCCATTGCTAGAAGCTTCCATCCTCTCCTCTTTACCACCCCCTCTTGCTTTTCATCTTCTCATTACCTTCAGTCTCTGAACACTAAGGCAGAAGTATCCCACAGGAAGCTTGCAAGCATGAGCAACCTGGCTTTGGGACACAGCCTGGTGTCCTCATGCTCTTCCTCTTACTTGAGAAGAAGAAGAGACTTAGCTGAACATCAAATGAAAGGAGAACACCTCAGCCATCAACTCTACCCATTTCCACCAAGCAGCTACAGCACTGAGCTCTCCAAAACTGGCTTGAAGAGACAGTTCTATGGGGACAGATGATTTTTTCCCTGCTACCCCTAGTGCAGGGATAAATCCCACCTTTAGGAAAGCCTCACTTCAAATCACTGCTCCACCCCACATCTTCCACCCAGCCCTGAGCTGGTGCAGCCCCAGCACCTCCACAGAGCAAGGGCCTTGGTACCTCCTACTTCACCAAGGTGTTGCAAGTGTCAGATATATTTAAGAGCATGAAGCATTCGGATACTATGGAAACCAGGGCAAGAGAGAACCCAAAAATAGATGGAAGACGCAAGCTGTTGAAGAGCCTGGAAAAGTCTTGCTGAGGAAGGCTGCAGCTGAGCCCAGAGTGGGATCCATTTAGAGCTCAGGCACAAAATAGCCCCTCTCCTCTCTTCCCAGAGCTTGTCATTTTTCTCTGCCACAGGGAAAGGAATATTCCTTTTCCTCCTTAGGCCTTTAATTTCCCCTCTATTTAATAGGCTTCCTCATCACCAGTTCCCTGGAATGAGTCACGGTCTCCCTTGCCCTTCCCATCACCTGGAGCAGCCCCGTTGGCTGCTTCTGTCAAGCAGGATTCCTGGGAACACTGCATGAGAGCAAACAGCACAGAGCCATCTCCTTCTGAAAGGGAAACCCAACAGCAACCTGCAAAGAAGGGTGCCTGAAACAAGGAGGTGAGGCACCAGGCTGTGAGGTACTACCCTTGCTTTTTACAATGCAAGCACCTTTATTGCATGTACCTTCACCCTGTACAGCCAAACCAGTTGCTAAAGTACAATAATCCCTTTCTCTACACAGAAAGGCTGAATGACACATGAAGGAAGCCAATGTGAGGGGTACAACCCATCTTACTCAACACTCAACCCAACGGAAGACAGCACCAGGTAAAGCATCCCACAAGGCTGAAGCCATCCACACCTCTTGTCCCTCACCAGCACAGATCTCAGGTCTGCTTGGGATGTGCCTAAGTCTCACTTCAAGCACTGGTGCTGGTTCCCAGTGCTCTTTACAAGCTACTCCTTGGAAATAGAAGAGTCTTTTCAGCATGACCATCACCTCAGAGAGGAAACCCCAGCGAGGGGAGGGAAAGGCTTCAGGTGGGAATCTTTGCCTTTACACTCGTCAGTGCATTTAAGGAAAAGGAAAGAGATTGAAGGTGTCCAAGATTCTTCATGTTAGAACTTCTTTACTGCAGCATCGACCTCAGGAATGATCTCCTTCAGCTGGTTCCATTGCTCTGCAGACAGGGCAATCCCTAGAGAGAGCAGGAGAGGCTTCAGAGGAGGCAGGGGTTGAGCATCAGTTTCCTTTCAAGTGCCCAAGGGAAACAATGCCAACTCCAGCTCTGTTTAAATGAACTGCTAACAAGAAATCACTCCTGTGGCTTAAACCCTGGAGAAGAACTGGCTCCTTCTGAGGTCCAGCAGAGACCTCAATGTGCTGGCCCTCTCCCTTATGAAGCCAAAGCAGCAGTGGAATCCTGGTGTGTGTTCCAGCCAGATGTCAACTTGTTCCTTGGTTCAGAATCACATGAAAGAAGTGGGGCCAGAGCTTTATTAAATTCTCTAGATAAAGATCAGGGCCCAAGAGCTCTTGTGAAAGCAGAGGCAGGATTTCACTGGAAACCATCATTTCTCCATCATCTCTGTTTTAACTGACAGATCTCTTACATTGTGGGTGTGCTTTTTCCAGCCTGGAAGGAGTCCACAAGGCTCCTTTCCCTCCCTGCTCCCAATAGCACAGAAAAGCTGGAGGGCTTTGCTTCCCATTTGCATTACAGGCTACACAGTTCCCTCTGAGGGAGCAATTTAGCCTTGTAAGTTCTCCAAAGGAAATTCATTTCTG
Source organism: Coracopsis vasa (assembly GCA_026283785.1). NCBI lineage: Eukaryota > Metazoa > Chordata > Aves > Psittaciformes > Psittacidae > Coracopsis > Coracopsis vasa. The sequence continues at coordinate 10,275 of JANHGB010009830.1, read as the reverse complement.
GAAGGAAAACCACGCTCAGTGGGTAGGAAGCAAATCGAGCTGAAGCAAATTTGCCTGCCCTGACACACAAACCTATAGCAAGGACCAAAAGGTTCATCAGGAAAGCCCACATCAACCCAGTCTTTGTCAGGCACAACACCCAGGGCAGGTGAAGAGAGACCAGAGCCTGAGAAGTACGAGGCAAGTATCAAAGTTCCAAAGCAAAAGGCCTAAGTTGAGCCTTAACTCCTCAGCTCCAGAGAATGCGTCTTCCCTTCTCCAGTACTTCCATCACCTCCTCAGGTAGTGCTGCCTATATAGCACATCACCACACACCTCACCTAAAGGATAAGGAACACCTAACACAGCAACACTGGAGCATCCTGGGAGGGACCTAGAAGGGTCTTATCCTTCCTGTCCCCACCTCAGTTGGGAAGAGTGGATTTACTTCTGTGGGGTTCTCCCTGCCATTATAGACTAAGGGAAAACACCCAGAACACCACCAGTATCACCAGTACCTTTCCTCCCTGGCTTCATGTCACCATCCTTGTCAGCGTAGAACTCCCTGATGTCCACCAGGACCTTCCCCTTGAAGCAGGACACTCGGACATAGCGCATGTACCCAATCTGCAGTGACACAGAGCCCGTGTTAAACCTGCCCAAGCCCCAGGGGCCACTCAAGAGCAGTGAAGGGACCCCGGCTTCCACCCTTGCTATGGGAATGCTCTGTTACAAGGGGAGGAGGTAGAGGGAAGGTGGATATAAAGAGATGGAGGAAGAGCAGCTCCCTGCCCTCCATACCTGGAACATGGCCCCCTCCTCACCACCTTGTCCCATTGGGTTTTCTACCACCTTTGAACACTCAGCCTCTGTTTTCAGCTTTTTCTCTGCCTTCAAAGCCACTTCTTTCTTTCTTTTCTAGACAGAGAGATCACCGGTTTGAAGAGTGGGGTGAGGAGCCGCAGGCGGGCACTACCCGAGCCCCCACAGCCACCATGGTACCAGTCACACTGCCAGTGTGGGGGCCAACGCTACCTTTTCCTTCTGGTCGCTCTCCAAGCTGTTCATCCCCCCCAAATCCTTGCCTTTGGGCATCCTATGGGGAAGAACCGTGCAGTCGACACGGGTCAGAGACACCGACAGCAGGCGGGGAGCCCCGGGGGAAGTCGGGCCCAACCTGCCCAGCCCTGCCCGACCCGACCCTGCCGGTACCTGCCTGAGCGCTGCCCGCGCAACCGTCCCGCCTCTTTCTCGAAGAGCCAAGTCCCGCCCCCCAGAACGCGGCTCCGCCAATCAGGCGGCTCCCTGCTCTTCCCGCCAAGCCACCGCCTCCTCCAGCCAGCCAATCGCGACCGCGCTGCCCGCCCCGCCCCGCCCCGTCAGGGCCGGGCCGTGAGGCGAGCGGGCTCTTTCCATGGCCGACGTCCCCCTCTGCAACCCGGCCTAGTGCAAGGTGTGTGGTAAGGGCTTGGGGCTGGATGGGCTTTACGGTCCATTCCAACCATTCCATGACTGCTGGGTTTTACTGGACTCAGAGAACACACCTCATACAATGCTTCCAAGTGTTCCAAGAGTCATTTATAATGGCAGAGGCACAATGATCCGGCGCTAGCACACGCTGGGTAGCTTCTCTCAGGCAGGTTGCAGAAGCTTTCTTGCATGGAAACTTCCAAGCAGCACAAAACGTTGGGATAAATGGGAATTGGCTCTCATCAGGGGGCTGGAATCTTGCTCAGGGTCCCTAAATGGGTTCTGCCATACTATTTGGCTTTGGACTCTATAGAAGTGGTGATGTTAAGCCAAAAGGGTGAAAATCCATGTTTATCCCTTCAAATCAGTCCAGAAGATTCCAGGGCTTTGGGAGCTTCCAGCAGGAACCAGTTCTGCACCCAAATCTGTTCATCAAACCTACTCATCACGTGGTTTATTGGGGTTTTTTCCAAGGGACGAAAGGGACAAAGAAAGAAGGGAAGGAAAAACGTGAAAATACTTCAATATTATTACATTTATAGTCAGAAAAAGAAAATAATCAGAGCTCAATCAACTGCATTGAATTTTCTATTAGCTTTTAAATAGTCACTCAATATACATTTGTTCTTTAGGACACACAAGAGAGAAATAATGGAGGCAGCATTGCCAGAGACATCAACTCTTTGTTCCCAAGCTGCAGCTCTTCCAGATGATCACCATGGAGCTGCTATCCAAGAATTCCAAATGGAAACGAAACAGGTCAACCTGGAGCCCGAAGTGGAGCCCCCCCACCAAGGCCCAACCTGCAGGGACACCGAGGAGCAGCCCCATCATTTCAGATCAGTTCAATCAAGACTGAATGGCTCTTCAATGGAAAACCCTCTTTGTGCTATGAACAACATGAGGGTGGGTGATTTCAAACCACCCCCACCCCCCAATTTGGGGTGGTTTGAAGCATTCTGGAGAGGTTGTGGTGATGCCTTCAGCCACAGGCAGTGGGATACCCAGCCCTGCTTTGGCTTTAGGGCCTTTCCTCTTCATATGGAGTACAAGAGTAGAGTGCCTATTGCGCAGAAGCACTTCAGAGCAACAAAGCATCTCTTATTTGGAAGATGGACTACAACAGTCCAAGCTACCCACACACAGTCCCCACTAGTGCTTGTGAGGGTGGGAGTGGGCAGAAGGAACAGCTTCAGTGCTTAAACCTGTTGGAAAAGCAGGTTTTTGGAGGTGCAGACTTTGCCAGCACCAGGGCAGCAGGTAACATCGGGCAGATAGCAAAGCCAAGGGGTTTCTGGCTAGAAGCATCCACTGCCAGCCACTCGTGTGCATGTGGACATGTGTTTTCCATGCTTCTTCCTTATATGCCATTGAAAATCCTGAGCAAAAGGCTCAGTAAAAACAGGGGCAATAAGAACCAGCTACACCGAGCTCTGTTGCAGTGTTGTGAGCTTTTATTTCACCAGAACAGCGGTTGCATTTCTGCCTTTGTGGCTCATGGCAGTGGCAGAACTGAGCAATGCACTGCACTATGGCTCAGCACCCTTTTCCTTGGGTTTTCTAAACGTAGCAGAATAGCAGGGTCCATTTACAAGCTTCTCTGTCAGCTTCCCAAAGGAAGCAGCACTGGGGGAATGGAGTTTGCTCTGCTCCAGCTATGAGAAAGCTGGAATTTCATGGGAGTGGAGAGTATTTCAATGCCCATGCATTTGGACCACAGGCAGAAACCCTTTTCCATAGTAAAAACTACTTTCTCTAGCAGCCAGCTACACAAAGGACATCCAGATTACAGGACAAATTGTGATGTGTCCTTCAGGTTTATGAACTCTCCTCCTCTACCTCTTTCAACCTTTCATTTTCAATGGCCCTGCATCAGGAGTGTGAACAGTTCACTGTCGAGATCTGCTTTAATGCTACAACCCTGATAGGGATAGAGCTGTTACCACATTGCCTTGGTGGAAGCCTTTGACTCTGAGCTTCAACTTCAGATGACAATTCTTGAGCAACCAAGCCTGATCTCTGAACAACATTTGGCTTTGCATCTGGAAGCAGCAGCAAAGTGAAACTCAGCCTTGCTCAAGGATAAAAGCAATAGAGAGCATGTGTTCCAAGAGATGCTCTCTTAGATATTGTTCTAGAAAGAGCCATGTTTAAAATGACATTCATAAAACTCCTTTTTGAGGTTTTGTTTTGCTTTTTAATGGCTAAAGGAACCTGCCTCCCTCCATACACACTGGGGGCAGCACATGAAAGGACAGCAACAAGCACTTTGGGAACGTGCAGGCCAGGAACAGTGTTTCCAAAACTAATAAGAGCTGAAAAACATGAAATGAGACCCTGAGATGCAGATGAACATGGGAAACCACCCCCAAAATCCAGACCCCATCTGGAAGGGAAAGCTGAGGAATGGAGAGTGAAGGGATTACAGACCAGAGCTCAGCAGGAGCTGGGTTGCTCTTGTTATTAATACAACCAGTTCATTTAAATACATGGAACAGCACAGAACAGGGCCCCGCAGCAGTTGGAACTGTAGAACACCTCTTCAAAACCAAGCTAGAGGTTAGTACAGAGCGATGGCAGCCTTGAACTGCTCAAGGATCAGAGAAACCAAGTACCCAGCACAATGCATCTTCCATGGGAGGCAGGAGAGAGTCTGCCCTGGCACAAACCCTACTGCAAGGAACCTGCTGCTTGACCAATCTTGCCTCATCCTGCCAGTAACAGCGGAGATCAGTTCCAGTGCAGCTCCTTGAAGGGAGGGAGTTATTGCACAGTCTAATTGCTCAACACACCTTCCTAAAGCCAGGCCTGGAAGATAAGGAAGAGGTGCCATAAGAAGCCATGCTAATAGTATTCTCTTTAATTTCATGTGCACTTCTTTTTGGTTTAAACAACTGCTCTGAGTCCTGTTTGCTGGGCAGAGGTTATACATCACTCTACTCTGTAGTTTCCAAGTATAACATGTGTGTCCATGAAGGTGCTGGACTCGGTTTTACACTCACAGAAGCTGCTCAGAATCAGCCAGTGCTGGATCAACCTGCAGACCTCCTGATGTCTCTGAGCCTCTCCCTTGCCAAAACCAAAGGAAACCAGACATGGTGCAAGGCAGGGGAAGAAGGTGAAGAAAAGCACTTAAAAGGTGCACGAGAGTTAAAATGTCATGTTCTTTCTGCCTTCCTCCCCTCTATAGAGAAGCAAAGAGGAGACAGAGGAAGAAAACCAGCAGGATTCAATGGAAGGCAGAAAAAGTTCCTGATGGGCTCACCGATGGCTCAGTGCTGCTGTCTGGGTGGTGATTCAGGGCTTCACTGCTGCTTGGTTTTAAGGGATAATCTCTGTACCATCCTGTAAAGGAGACCGAAGTGCTGGGAACAGAAGGAAAGTGAGTAACCATCAGTCCTTATCAATACTCAAAATGACTGTGTTCTACAGAGAGGCAACAGGCAACTGACTTGGTGAAACAGGAGTTATTACAATGAAGGCAGGTACTTGGAGCTGTACAGAAGTGTTTGTGCCCATCTCAACCCCCTGGAGATGATGCAAGCACTTGATAAAGGCTTTCCATTTTTGGATGCAATTCTGTTCCTTCTGGAGGGGAACTAAAATGGCAAGAGATGGCCTTCAGGTACTCAGAAGACATCCACATCAAAGAGCCATTCTGGACTACTGCTTTTAGAGTAGGGTGGCATTATTGTTCCAGCTGTAGTGCTGGGAGGGTATAAGCACCAGTTACTGCAGCTAATGGGACTTGTGAGGAAAATACTATCCCCATTTCCTGCTTCTTCCCCCTTACCTGCACTGCCACATAGGCAACACCAAGGTAGGCAGCGATACAGACAGCCAGGAGCAGGTCAAAGATTGCTGGCTTGACCCTGTGATAAAGAAAGAACACCTGAAACTGCTACAGCTACAGAGGGAGGCAACAGCTCCTCACGTCCAAGGGAGCTCCATACCTGTATGCATTCATCACCTGCTTCAGCTGGTCATAGAACACAAACTCAGGGTCCCTGTGAAAAGAAGAAACCCTTCAGGTTGTAGAATGCATCTCAATGCTGCAGCAAGGACAGCCCAGCCTCTCATTCCCAAGTTCATCCAGAGAGTGCCAGGGAAGCGTGAGCACCTGCATTCCAGTTTTGAACTGGTTTTAGTTAAGTCTTTCCTTTCCTACCATCAGAGGCCTGAGGGTACAATTCAGAACATGCTGTTCAGCTGTCTCAGAGCAGCCCATGGAAGATGCTTCACCATGGTCATTAAACTGCTTCAACCCCAGCAGGGTTGTCTCCTTACAATTAAAGTTTTCCAGGGGACCTGACTCTTTTCCCTGCATCCCGAGAACAGCAGCACTCAAGAGTGGGAAGCATGGAACCAAAACAATCTCTTCACACAAAGGGAGCTGCTGGAACTTGTTACTGTGGTGTGAGGATGAGAAAGAGCTTTCTTTGGGACAACAGAGAGAATGAACCAAAGCTGACAGGAGAGAAGGAAGGATCAATCACTTCCAGCTCCATGCCAAGAAATCGGACACAAAAGCATTGGAGGGGGAAGCCAATGTGCATTCCCTGGCTGGTTCTTTCACTTCTTGTCTTACCTTTTGTCTGCCTTTACATGATGCTGTTTGACATCCTTCAGGTAGCGACCCATGTAGTATTCTAAGGTGTTGAGGAAGGTGCTGTCTTTATCAATGAGCTGGGCAGCCCTGGGCTGACTGCTCAGCCAGTCCATCACTGATTCCAGCTGCTCCTGCTGGATCTGCTGCAGGAAAACACCACCAAAGCAAAAGGAGTCAAGCACCAAGACCAGGGCCCCTCTCATAGATCCTTGACTCCTTCTTCCCACGAATAAAAACTGTGCTCACCATCTGGTCCGTGAAGATCTGCAGATCTGCAGGTGCTCCCTGCAAGGGAATAAACACCCTTGGTGCAGGGCACCTGCTTGGGCAGGACAAATGTGGCAGACAGCCCAAGGGGCAGCTCTTACCTTGTCTGTTAGGTTGTAGATGACCCTTGTCAAAGCCTCAGCAATGATCCTGGTATTCCTGGTTAGTGCCTTAGTGTCTACTCGTGACCTAAAGCAGAAGAAGGGGATTATAGACTTGTTGATGGCACCAGCTTCCTCTAGAACAACCCCTTTCCCACTGCAGCAATCCAGAGCCCATCTCCCAGTGGGTTTTCAGCCATCAGCACAGCAGCAGCAGCAGTGCTGAGGCTGGATGTGAGGTGGTCTCCCACCTCCTGTCCATGATGCTGTTGCGCCGGCTGTCCCGGTGGCTCTCCAGGTGGGAGATGGTGAAGGCAGGCAGGCGGCGGATGGCAAAGCGCTCGTGCTCCCACGCCAGCATGTCCTCAGCCAGGTTTATCTTCTTGTGTACCATGGAGAACTTCACCTCTGGGAACTGGCTGGCAACAACCTGAGGCAAAGGACAAGCCATCCAGGGTTGTCCACTGCCCAGTCCCATCTGACACTGCTCAGACCCGGTTGTTTTGTGCTCCAAAAGGTGCAGTTACTGCCACCTCTAAGGTGCAGTTACTGCCATTAAAAAGTTGCTTTAACATCAGAAAACAAGTGGTGAATGCTCCATCCCTGGCAGTGTTCAAGGCCAGGCTGGACAAAGCCTTGGGTGACATGGTTTAGTGTGAGGCATCCCTGCCCATGGCAGGAGGTTGGAAGTGGATGATCTTAAGGTCCTTTCCAACCCAAACCAGTCTGGGATTCTATGGAAAAGCTGGTTTAGTGTCACTGCAGGGGAGCTTTCACAAGCAGCAAGCCATAAGGAAGTGCAGTGGAAAATGCAGATCTAGTCTGCTCCATTTGGGACTGTGGCACGAGGATTTGTCTGCACTTCAAACCAATACCACATGAAATCCCTCACTGGCACAACTCCTCCTTCATTCCTTCCTCTCTTGGAGAGCTGCAGCTCCCCATGGTAAGTCCCAAATTCCTCATCTACCTAAAATGCTTCTCATTACCATCTCCAGCTCCCTCAGAAATGCATGCTGCAAGGTGCCCTCCTTGGGAGGCTTGGAGACATGGAGGTGGAGGCTGTTGCCTCGGCCCAGCGTATCGAGGCAGAGAACAAACGCTACGTTGTCCTGCAGCAGGCTGGAATCTGGAAGAGACAAATCCAAACCCTTATTGCTCTGCTTTGTGCTGGGATTTCCATCCCCAAAAAGCAAGAAGATTCCCACAGGGGGGTTGCTATTCCAGTTGACACCACTGGATTAAGAAGCCTTGCTAGAGAACATGCAGCCCCTTCCTCACCAGTGTGATCCAAATTGTCCTCCAGCCACCGTTTGGTTCCTTGATAATTAAACTTGCCACCTCCAGATGCAAAGAACAACAAGTTGTACCTGCAGGTCAAAGAGGACAGGAGAGTCCTCTGAGCACATCACATTCCACACTACAGGAATCATCCTGAGACACTGAAGCAAGAAGAGAGCAGGTTCTCACCCTGCGTGTGTACGTCTGTAGGTGTAGAGCCGGGAGAAGAGCCGGGCGAGTTCCAGCAGCACCGAGATCCCGCTGCCATTGGAGTCAGCTCCATGTGATAGCCACTGCAGGACAAAGGGAGACAAGGTGACAACCCTACACTGACCCTTGCAGCCTTCAAGATAGCCCACCATGTCTTTCTTTAACGCCAAGAAAACCCAAAGGGACAGAGGCCATATGGGAGCTGCAAGAAGGAAAGATACTCACTGGAGCCACTCCGAAAGAATCATAGTGGGCAACTATCACAACAGTGGGCAGGTCTTCTCCACCCAGCCCCGTCAGCCTTCCCTGCAGAGGAGAGAGGTCAGTGTCACCCAGCATCACCTCCTGTCCCCTGTACAAAGACTTCTACACTCACACTGAGCCTGAAGCAGCCTCTGTTCTGAGGACTTCAGATACTTCTCTGGCTGAGACCCCCCTCACTTCCCCTATCAGTTCAAATGAAGCCCCAACAGAAGGTGGTATCCCACCAGCGTTGCAGTTTGAACCCATCCACAACTCACCTCCACGCTGGGGATGAGCCAGTCATTGATGGCTTTGCTCTGAGCCCCGCTGGTCACCATCTGGAAGCCATTGGCAGTTGCTGTGTGCAGCAGGACTAGAACAAACCAGACAGAAATGTGCCCCTGGGGAAGCCTCATCCCTTATTTCCATCGTTTTGAGCTTTGGAGAGGCCAGCTTCAAACCATCTAAGCCCTCTCACTTGCTGCTTGTGCTTGTGCACTGACATGGAATCCTGGTGACCAAGCACTTCCATTCTGTCCTCAAATCCCAGCATTTTGAGCTGGCTAAACCAAACCCCTTTCTGCAGCAATGCTGAAGTTCATCACAAGCAGCAGGTCACCAAGATAGAACAGTTCTTTACAAGGAAATACATGGAAGCACTGAACTGACCTGTGGGCAGACAAAAAGCTTCCCAAACCCCAACACGCTGTAGTCATTTAACATCTTCAGTGCTGGTTTTCACCTGAGTTTTGCTTTCTCTCTCACTTGCAACAGTGTGAAGCTGAGAACTCAGCTCCATGCAGCTGTATTTCTAAACTCAGCCAGGTAATACTCTAATACTCTCTTACACTGTGTTTTAATTCCATTAAACCTCAAAGTGCTTTAATAAAGACAGAACATGAAGGCAGCAGACCACTGGCTCATGCTGCATGACACAACAGCCTGCTCCCATAGGTGGGCCCAGGCCTGTCCTTCCTCTAAACCTTTCCCACTTGTTAGAACTCACCTTCTGCAGCCGAGGCAGAGCCCTGCGAGGCAGAAGCAGCCCGGGTTTGCTCATAGATAGACAGCAGCTCTTCATCTTCCACTGCAAAATAGACTGGCACGATGGTTTCCATCGCGAGCATCTCCGGCTCGATCTCCATGAATTGCTGAGGGTTGAAAGGAGACAGAGACTCAGCAGCTGCTAAAGGAGCAGGAGGGCAGAGCAAAATGAAGCTCCAAAGCAGAGAAAGCCAAGCTTGAAATTAGAGCACGTGCACTAAACCAGGAGCTTTCAGTCCTGCAGCAACCCAAGCATCTCCCCCGCTCCACTCCATCTCCTATGGGAAGAGAAAGGGAACCTGCTGGTATTTACCCTGACGACATCCTGTGGGACGGAGGAGATGGCTCGGGGCAGGATGATGACCACAGCACCCGCGGACTGGCGCAGAGCTTTCTGGTACTGCTCGTAGGAGAAATCCACCAGGCGCATCATGACGCAGCGGCGGCTCAGCACGTCCGCCTCGACCGTGCGCGCCTCCGTGTTGAGCACCGCGCTCCTGGTGCCTGCAGGACAGCAGCAAGAGCCTTGCTAAGAGATTCCAGCCCGGCCCCTTGGCACAGCACTCTCAGGGCCAGTGTGATGAGCTTCTGAGCAGCCAGGACCTGCAGAGAGCCAAGCACGTCCCTTCCCCTTCATCCAAGAAGGGACAGAGATCTGGGGGTTTGCCTTGCATCCATCTGTGCAGCCACATCTTGCCAGACCCACCTTCCTCCAGCCTTCCCCAAGGCTCCTCTCCACCACAACCACACAGACTGTCCTGGCTCAGGCACTGGGATGCTTCTGTGCAGCCTGCTTCGAACTGCTCCCTCTCTCCTGCTCTCAGTCCCAGCATATCAAATCCCCCACATGAAAATGCAATCCTCTGGGAGAGCAGCAGCCTGGAGGCTTTCCAGCAGCTCCAGCACTCTCCAAGAGCAGACCACAAGGATATCTTGTATAAATAGAATCAGAGAACGGGCTGGAAGGGACCTTAAAGCTCCAACACCTTCCACAAGAGCAGGTTGCTCCAAGCCCCTGTGTCCAGCCTGGCCTTGAACACTGCCAGGGATGGGGCAGCCACAGCTTCTCTG
>JANHGB010009823.1:30303-51759 GCA_026283785.1 Coracopsis vasa | reverse complement strand
CAGTTACTTTATTGAGGATATGTAAGATTTAAAGTTAGTATTTTCTTTCCTAATAGTTAGCTTTCCTTTCCTGTTCCCCATCACTGGCCCTAAGGGCTAGTGCAGATTGATTAATGAGCTCTACATTCTCATACTTGCAGTTTTTATCATATTAGAGCTGTAGGGGTTTTCCTCCCCTCTGCAATAAGAGCAGGTCAAGAATTATGTAGGACTGGTAATAGATTTTGCAGACAATTTTTATCTCTTAGCAGGATCCCATCATGTACCAGGTTTGTTTTAACTAGTTGTTCTTCATACCAAAACTACATGGTAGAAAGGATTGCTGTACTGTGCCTACTCTTCTCTTAAATTCACATAATGTGTGTGATCTGAATTATGTTTGAATTATAAATTGATAGTTCTCTCTGTATAAATTTAGCATATGAATACAGTTCAGGGGCAGTAGGGGGAGAGGGGGGGAAGAGAGGTACAAACCCTAGTTAATTTGTCTAAGCTTTGCTTAGTCACTTTCAGGGATTCTCTTATCAAGGTCATCATTTTGCAAAACAGGGTGCTGTTTCTCTACATTTTTACAGTAACCCATTAGGGCTTTCTTGAAAGATAAGATTACTTTTATGTAACAGATTATTTTTTTTACAAATAGTCTTGACTAGTCTGGAAGTAGGGAGTTCTCTCTGGCCTCAGTAGCCTGCATTGCAACTTTGTGTTTCAAGTTCTGTTGTGCTACTGAAGTAAAAGCAAAAATAAAAATAAAACTGATCTCTGCTAAGCTATTCTCTTTGTCCAGAAGAATACTAAAACTGAATTACACAGAGCTGTGTATTCCTAGCTGGGTTGTAATCACTTGCAGTATATTCTTCTTATTTATGGAACACATCTAGGAAAAGTAAAAAGAGAATAAGCTTTCTGTGGCCTCAGAATTGTTCCCTTCTATTAATACAGTAATGTGGTAGAATTCTGTTTTCAAATGTTGTATAGATCCAAAGTATTTCTAAATTTAATTAATGTTTAAGTTTAATAAAATAATGCACAAAATCATGATTTTTTGACATAAATGAAGTCTATTTTCTAGCACAATTTGAATAGGCAGCACTAAAATAGCACTAAAATACATTAACATTAGGTCATTTGCTTTACATTTATAACAATAAGCTCACATTTTCAGAAAGGATAATCTTCAACATTTTTTTTCAGTACAAACTCTACATCTTTATCTTAAAATTCCAAATGTTTCAATAATAGAAGACAATTAAGAAGCAGACAATTATTCTTCATTTCTCAACAATTTATGACACAGAGAAAGACCTTTTCTTGGGAGTTTGAGGTGCTAAAAAGGAGGAGTATGTTTAAATTGGCAGCTCCTTGCCTTCCCCCTTATTTACTAGGCACAGAATTTACTTCATTGTAGCTGTCATAGTAGGAAAATGAGCTTATCAACTTTATTGCATGTTCAGCCCTTGGTGTGAACACACATATATATGGTTGGGTTCTCTAGCTTTATATAAACATATGCAGAATATAAAAATAAAGTATATACATTCCTCAAACAGCTAAAATAGAAAGACACAATGCAATGGCAGGACTCATCTTCCCATAATGGGCTTTAGTATTTATTAACAATAACCTATGTAATGTGCTATATGGTTTCCCAGCACTGAAATAAGCACTTTACTTGTCCCCAGGAGCTCACCATTTAATCATGGAAAAATAAATAGCAAGTACGAAGAAGAAAAGCAGTAAATATTTGAGAATGTTAGCAAAACCCCTTGTTCTTTTTTTTAATGTTTATGTACTTTAAAGTTCATTGTTCTTTAAATTTTGAACATATTTGCAATAATCTGCAACTGGCTTTAGAATTTTACTAAAGTTGGGGTCAGTGGTACAATTGAGTATTACTATTCCTATTTCTCTTTGTATGGAGGTCAGAGAAAGTTCATCAAAAAAGGGCTAATACATGCCCTCAATACTATAATTGAATAAAAAACCAAAAAAGGCAAACAAAAATTGGATATGATTAAATAATCAACCCACCCTCTGAAAAACTACCAGAAAGCTGTTATTTAAAAAATAGCTTTAGTATCCTGCCTATTTATTTTGTTCACCTGCATTGTTTCCTCTTGTTCCTTTTCATATGCCATTTCCAACTCAATAATCTCCCATAGTGATTTTCATACAGAGGAATGTAGTTAACAATAGCTAAAATAATGCCCATAGCTCTTAAGTTACCTATTAATAAATTGGTGTAGAAGCTAGGTACAATATGGCAGGCCAGAACTATGAGACTTTAATTGCTTTGAATTATACTAGACATCTCTGTAGCATTCGTATATGGACTGGCTGCTGAACAGTGGCACAGCTCAGTTGCGTTCTTGTTTACTTTGACTTAGTGTTGCACTGCCTATTACCTTGGTGTGTGGTAAAGTTGGGGCAGAAAACACATGCATGCACTGGCTTTTAAAATTATCTAGTAAAGGATGACAGTTTGCATATAGCTTCTGAGTTTGCAGTGCGGAGTGGCAAATGAAAAAGTAGCGGAGATACTACTGCATATAATCTGTGGGGTTAACCAGGGGACGCAGTGTTGGAGTAATTCCTCCCATTCTTCCTCTTAGTCTGATCCTTAATTAAGTTGTTATGATCTTTTGTATGTTTCTCTTAGCTCCTTTACCTTCTTGCTATAACTGTGATGTTTTATTTGCATGTTCTTTGTTTTCTTTGTTACGTCCTAAACCCATATCTACCCAGCTCCTGCACTGATTCAGAACTGACCACTTGTATTAATACTCTGAGGATCTCTGTTATCATCCTGGGCTTGTATACTCAAGCCGTCTATTCTCATCCTAGGCTTTCATCTTGGGAAACCACTTTTACAGCACTATTTTTTTCCCAGGATTAGCGTACATAAAGAACATCACCTTGCACTAAACTCCAAAGAACAGTTGCTGATGATGTGAAAAGGCTTGGCTCACTTTCCTTAAGTTAATGAAACTCTTGCTACTAACTGGAGTTTGATGGAAACGCTCTGTGGTCCAGACCCTCTTGTTGCAAATATTCTCTGCTGCATATAGTAAGTAATTTCACACATTTAATCCAGCAAATTTGTCATGTTTCTTCACATCTCATACGTGTGACTCAGATTTGTGTGTCCACCCCCAGCATCCTGAGCAGCTCTCCCTGTAGCTGGACTTTCTGGGAGGACCTGTGATAAAAGACCTGTACTTGCTCTTATTTAGAGTCTGAGGTTATCTAAAAGAGCCAAAGGTGGACTAAAGGGCATTCAGATGGAATGCTGTTCCAGGCAACTTCTGTGGCCTTCACAACCAAATCCGTGTGTTGGTAGAGCTGAAACAGCTGGCAGAAGTTAGCTGATGCAGTATTCGTCTCTGAAGAAGACTTATTCTGTGTTGTTTAGGAACCTGCAGTGTTATAAGATTCTCCATGGAATTTCTCCAGTCTATGTGAAGGTTGTGAGACAGATTTCCTAGATGAGTCACTGAAATGGATTGTTATAGACACGTACTCTCAGGTGATTTGTAATCAGTATGTGGCTTTTACGCGTATCTGGCATCAACGATAGAAGTAAAAAAAGAATATAATTCTTATATTGTATTAAATGGACTAAGAATTATCATTATTATTATTACCAAAAAGATTTTGTACTTCTATTTTAAGCCTTATGAAGCTTCTCCATTTAATTTGGTGCCAGTACAATAAAATAACACACAAAATCATTATTTTGTGACATTAATGAAGTCTACTTTTCGAACACAATTTGAATAGGCAATTGAACAACAGTGCACTAAAACACATTAAAACCAGGTCATCTGCTTTGCATTTCTAACAATAAGCCCACACTTCCATGAAGGGTAATCTTAAACCACATTTTTTTTTCACAGCAGCCAGTACATCTTTATCTTAAAATTCCAAATGTTTCAACAATAGAAGATTGTTAAGAACTAGACAATTATTTTTCAGCACCCATTGATTAATGACTTAGTCCATGACACACAGAGAAAGTGTAGAACAAAGAAGTGCATTATAATAATGTACAGGCATTAAACCATCTTCATTAATAGGGTCTTTTTGGATTCTGCTTAGCATGAAACAAAATACGCCATAAAGAAAGTGAAGTATTAGCTTTAAATATCTCTTTAAACTTGCTTGATAAAAATAAAGCCTTCATTGTGTCCTTAATCTTAAAAATATTTTGTTTTCTGGATTTCACACATTCTCCAAACTAGGTGAGCTGAAGCAGGGTTTCTGAGCTATGATTTTAGCTTTCTTCCTATAGGCTGCATTCTTCATATTTCATATTTTCCATAAGGGCTTTACATTAAAACTTGAGTGTGTCATCCTTTTTCCTGTTCTCTGCAAAAGCAGAGTTTAAGGTAGTGCTCAGCATTAATAGCAGTGGCAAAATCTGAATATTTTAAATTAATTAACCTGTTGAGATTTAGTTACACAAAAAATGTTAAATGTTCCTGATTTAACAGGAACATGTAACAGGAATTAAAAGAAATAAAAAAGAACATAGTGAAAGACCAGCTTTAATTATAAAAGATTCAACTTTGTTAATGCTCAATTTCAATTGCCACAACCCCGTAAGTGCTTTCGTCTTTTATTAACCCATGAGCTCTTTTGGGTCCTCCTTTTATAAATATGTTTTTAACTCTGGCACCATGCCTCCTTCTCCCACTGATCTTGTCAAGGTTGTTACTTGTAAAGCATATACCCACGTGTTTGCAAGACTGGAAACTTAGATATGTTCAATGTACTCTCTACATTTTTACAGCTATTTGTACTTGTGGCTTGTTTGTTTGTTTGTTTTCCAGCTATTAAATTAATTTAAAATAGAATAATATTTTTTTCCCTAGGGCTATGGTAAGTATCTGCTCCAGGTTTGTAGTCTACATCACACATTACTCAGAGAAAGAAGCTAAAATATGAGCTAGGTATAGGCTAAAATATGAGCTAGGTATAGACAATGCTCATAGCACTTGGCATGGACAGAAGAAGATGCATTATGGAGAGGTTGTTGGAGCTAAGTGAATAATTCACACTGAATAATTAATTTGACAAACTTAGCTTTTTTGTACGTACAGACCAGATAACAGTCTCTTCTCATTCATTCATTATTCAGATTTATTCAGTAAGTATATTTTGAATAGGGCACAGCACAGAGCAGCTAAGGCATCTCATCACGGCTCTGAAAGAATGAATTAAAATCTCTCCCTGGATTAATATTTCATTTAACTCCTCTGCAAACTGGGACTTTCTCATTTGGGCCAAGAAGACAGTCAGAAGAATTGCCGTGGTGTGGGCCAAAAACCCATCCAGCCCAGACTGATACTTAGAAAGCCACATTTGTCTCCAAGCAGTGTAGGTGAGTGCAAGAGAAAAAGTTTTCCCGCTTTTCATCTTCATAAGAGAATTTGTGTACGGGATGAGGCTGCCCTCAGTGGAGTACTGCGGATCACCCTGGCTGTTTTAGAGCATGGCAGGCTAACAGAAAGACATGGGTTTGTTTCCAGTGCATCATTAGAGCAAGGTAAAAGGGACATTTTTCTTTTCAATTTGTACTGGACTGACAGGCCTGAAGAATGAGGTCCCATTCACGTGTGCTACCTCAGCTGTGTTTTGCTGCACCCATTTTCTGCGCACACCTACTATGTGCAAGACTGGCTAACTGGAATGCTGCTTTGGAGGAAAATCTGCTTTTGGTTTGAGACTTTTGGTGTTTAATGGGAAGCAAGAAATACTGGGAGCTGCTAGCTGAGGTGCCCAAATATTTGGTGGTTGACAATAAACAATGTCATTGTTATTAATTATAAGTTTTTCAGCTGCATTCAGGGTCCCAAAATAAAGGTTGCTGCCCCAAAGAGCTTATAGACAAACAAGAGGAGAGAAGAACAGAGGAAAAAGTGAAAGATAAAAAACAAGTATGTAGCAGTAATTATACCAGACTGGCTTTAATCAATGAGTCTTATTATTATTCACCTGCCTAAGAAATCTCCACACAGATATTTTTTTTCTGATTTGAATTCCATTTTGTATAATGTCATACACTGTAACCTGAATCTAATAATGCTAATTACTGTTGCTTTTGTTTTCTACCCAGATGTAACAATGCTTTGATGAACTGTTTTTCACTTTAATTGCATTAATTTAAATATGTGTATCAGATAAAATATTTCCTGACAGCTTATCTGGCAAGGACATACATGGTTCAATAAGTACAAATCACACTGTAGTTTGCACATATTTTATAACATTAATTTGTTGGTCAGTGTTTAGCAGTTTAGAGCTACAACCATTTCATCATGCATTCTATTAGTTTATCAATAAACACTCATGTTGCATCTTTTAAATGGTAAGCTGTAAAAAAAGAAAGAATAATCCTTCCCATCTCTATTAGCATGCAACTGATGAAAAATAAAATTAATATTAATTAACGTATTGATATCACAAAGCAATTATGACTTTGAACTTGCACATGTAAAGGTTTTATTTTTTACGCAAAAGTTTAAAAAATGTTCTGGTTTATACTATCAACAATGCAACAATTAAATCCATTTCAGGAGAAGCCCAAAGTCATAGTTACTGCTTTCATCAACTATTTTGATGAAACAGAAAGCTAAAAGCAATAATCTTGTTTTTTCAGGCTTCACTTTGCTTTCTTTACATCATGTCTATGACAAACCTTAATGACTGACATAACTGTGCTTTTCTGTGTGTCCCTTTCATGTCTCACAGGGTCTCTTACTGAAGCAAAGTTACTGACAGCCTCCGGCCCTCAAGGGCAGACCTCTACCATGATCAGATAACAGAAGAAAGCCTCGGATATTTCTCTTATCTCAAAATTGCTCACAACAATATGGAGCTGGATGATTTTCCCGATTTTAAGTAGTCACTTTAGATAGTCCCTTTTAGGTCATCACTAGACTTTGGGTTCTTCCTCCCATCAGCTTTGGATGCTGCCTGTCTTTTAAACCTTATCTCTTCAGTACCAGGGCATACTAGAATTAAACCCAAACTGAATCTTTAGAATCGAGGAATTGAAGGACATTTCACTAGATGCTAGGTCAAGCCTGGTTTTCTACTCTTCTGCAAGATATCTTGAGCCTTATGGCAAACTGGAGCTTGACTACACCTCAACATGACATTGTGCCTATTGCAACAACTGCAAGATGGAGATTTGGTGTTAAGAGAGAATCCCAGCCAAGGCTCGCAAGTAACTTCAGTGCTTGATTTCTGGCACACCTACAATTTCATTGCTGTTATCATACAAACTAGTTCTGTTAGAGTTTTCTTTCGTACATTTCTTCCTGAATCATCTAACCAACTTATTTCTCCAGTGGCAGTTAGAGGGAGCTTAGAGGAAACATTTTCTTCCAAATAACAGGAGATGGTTTCAAGACCAAAGCTATTTAGCTTAGCCACACTGAGAGTGCCATAATTTGCACAAAAAGGGACAACCAGCAAGACATACGCATACTGATGCCTCATCTAAATGTTCCTCAACTTTGGCTTATTGTTTTGTTTACTTCAGCAGAACACTGAAGATTTAGTACAGTTTTTACTCTATTTGAACTGGTTTTGTTATTTTGTTTGTACTGTACATATATTTCAGTGATTTATTTGGACAGAAAATAATTTGATTAAAGTAATTTCACGTATATTCCTGGGGCAGAAGAAGTGTAGCAACAAATGTCTTTGTAAGTAAGGTTAAAAGTCTTGTAAGTGTTTGCAGATACTAGATGTATCTTGAAATACAGAACAGGCTCTTGCACATCAGCACATTGGCTGTCCTTCTGCTGGTCTGTAACAACTTTCATCCTCCATTATATTTATTTTTTTATTTTATTTTAAATGCATTATAAAAATGTTTGTATAAGCATAGTATCCATGGAGAAACAATACAGTGGCTGCTTTGAAGACCCATTCTCTCTCTGCAGGTTGAGTGCCTCCTGCATGTAAGCAATAGATGCTTCCAGGGAGCATTTGACTTTAACTTCGGGAGCCCAGAGGTAATCAGGATGAGGTATAATCTGCATGTTCAGCTTCTGTCATGCTTTCCTTCTATACTGTCACCTGCTGGAAGAAAACAATGCTTTCGTCCTGAACCATAACATTTGGTGGTTCTTTGCAACATTACTGTTTATACGAGAAGCGTGACCAAACAATAAGATAATAAGAGATGTGCCAAGACCTGATGCTATAATTTTTAGGCCTGGGAATTTCATGAAAAGTCATCCTGAAGATTGAGGTTTGAGACAGATTTTTTTTTTTCTCATTAAGTTACGTTAATTGCATCTTTTTTAAGTGCTTACGTTCATAATTTATTTTAATTCATATGGTCTGTTGCTGAACACTGCTGACTCCTTTCTCATCCAACAGACTCTTCCCTTCCTTGGAGTAGCTGCAGAGAACGGCATGCTGCAGCACCTGTTTTACAAAGAAAGAAAACATCCACAGCTGATTTGTTCCTCTTAGCCAGCCGATACATCTGTGTGATTTCATTCACAGATGCAGAAATAAGAACGTTTTTACTGGGTGGTTTATTTCAGAAGGTAACTACAGGGCCCAGCAGAGGGGTCCCTGATTTGTAGTGAACTCTGTGGCAACAGAACTAGTTCCTGACTTTTAACTTGCCATCTGAGTTTTATTCATTACAGATGCATAAATGTTGACAGCAGGAAACAATGATGATCTGCTCTGGCTTTAAATTCCTGACATCCAACCCAATTCTTAACACTTTCTACTTTGCTCACTGATGTCTCTTTTTACCCTGAATGTCACTCATATTTACTTTTAGGTTCCCTCCTAATTTAGCCTATAGCTCCATTACATGTCTTCCCTCATAAAAAAATATCCACTTTTTTTCAGGCATTCCCTATCTCACTCTCTTAATTTTGGTAGCTTTACTGTATACTTTTTTCCCCCTTGGTCTACTTTTTGTCTGAATGTGCAGTGCACAAAACTGCACACACCACCTGAGGACTTAGCAGTGCTAAGTAGGTCAGAAAGATTGCTTTCTGAGCCCAGTAGATGGTACTCCTGTTTAGATAGTTCAATCCAATATTTGGTAGTTTTGCAGCAGAGTGATGTTACTGACAAACACAGGCTGATTGAGTCAAACTAGTGCAACCATAGCACACGAAATGATCCTACATTAGGCAAAAGAGATGACCTAGACAAGCTCATTGATATTCTTAATATTTTTCCTCTGTATTATGAATATATATTCATATATATATGAACTATATATTCAGTATTATATCTAGTCCTGCTCATACTGAAGTTTTGCAATAAACCCTGATTGACTTCAACGTCAATGGGAATGGCTTTGCCATTTCTGCTGATTATATAGAGGCATTTAGTTATACTTTTCTTTTTACAGTGTATCTGCAATAAGCCATAGATGCAACCATATAATTTGATAAGAAGGTATCAAATACTTTCAATGCCAAAAATATAAGTTGATGCTCTTTTAACTAAGCAGAATGTTGTTAATAGAAATTAGCAGTCCAAAGAAGGCCATGAACTACAGGGAGATGCAATCATGGTTTTTGCAGGCAGACATCTTGGAATACTTTTTATTTTATATAGCTTTAAAAATTAAGCAAAAGAATTCAAAATGTCTTTTATAAATTTTCAAATCTTATTTCACTATAGTATACATGCTCCAGAGGAATAAGAAAGCTTTTCACTTTCTACTTGGATCCTCATCTCTCCTTTTCAGACGGCTACATAAAGCTTCAATGCAATCTGAATCTTCGAGATTAAAAGGTTGATTTATCATTTTCTAATAATAATAATAATGTTGTCACAGTAAGACAGTGGGTTGATTGGGACTACCTGTCACCCACAGAGGAAATCAAGGAATCATAGAATGGTTTGGGTTAGAAGGGACCTTAAAGATCATCTAGTTCCAAACCCCTGCCATGGGCCCCAGCCCAAAACCACCTTCCACTAGACCAGGTTGCTCAAAGTCCCATCCAGCTTGGCCTTGAACATGTGCAGGGATGCGGCAGTCACAACTTCTCTGGGCAACTTATTCCAGCCTCATAATGAAGGATTTCTTCCTAATATCTATCTAAATCTACCCTTTTCAGTTTAAAGCCGTTCCTTGTAAAAGCCCCTCTCCAGATTTCTTGTAGGTCTCCTTTAGGAAATGGAAGGCTGCTATAAGGTCTCCCCAGCACCTTCTTTTCTCCAGAATGAACAACCCCAATCCTTTCTCAGCCTGTCTTCATAGGGGAGGTGCTCCAGCTCTCTGATCATCTTCATGGCCTCCTCTGGACTTGCTCCAACAGGTGCACATTCATCTCCAGCACTGATTGCAGTGCTGCAGGTGGGGTCTCACAAGAGCCATGCAGAGGGGGAGAATCACCTCCCTCGGCCTGCTGGCCACACTACTTTTGATGCAGCCCAGGATACAGTTGGTTTTCTGGGCTACAAGCGCACACTGCCAGGTCATGTTTAGCTTCTCAGCATACCCAAATCTTTCTCCTCAGAGCTGCTCTCAATCCAGTCTCTGCCCAGCTTGTATTTGTGCTTGGGATTGTCCTGGAAACAAATAAAATAACAAGGAAAACTGCAAGCCTATTTACAAATTCTTGTCTATAACACAATGATTTTTGATGCTGGTAGCTTTACCCAACACAGGCAAACAAGCTTTGAATTATTGCTCCGCTGCAACGTAACAATCCCACTGCTCTGACCCTTGGTGTCTTGCAAAATACAGTAGAACAATAATTGTCAATCCTTCCTATACAATGTGTTAGATTTGACAGAGGTCAGCATTAGCTACAAGACCTTTGGCTGGTGCTCAAAGAGGTAATATCTCTTCTCTAGTTCAGTTGATAAAATGTTAAATAGAATCAATGTTTGCTATGCTTTTGCAGAGACAGAGATAAAAACAGTCTTTACACTGTAACATGTTTTTAATAGACAGAAAATAGATGACAGTATATCTCAGTGCTTTGGTAAATATACTATTTAAATGTCAAAAGTTTTAATTTTCCTAAAGAGAAATGGCACAATTCTTCTTTCCAATTTGCAGTGTGATTAATTTAACAGGCTTTGCCGTGCAGAAAATAGAGGATTTTGTCATAGATCTTACATGAGTAATACATGAAGGAAAAAGACTGACTCATAGACATTTTGTGTCAGCAAGTGATTTGTACAAAGAAAGCACATAATGTGAGATGGACATGAAATGTATCAGCATGGTAAATGCTTCTCTTTGGCACTGTGGATGAGCTGGTGGCAAGGTCAACAGCTGCAGCTTCTAAGTTCCTCATATTGTAAGCAGTCGGTAGTTAACATTTAACTTCAGTCCTAGAGCCTGAGTCTTCAATCTGTCATCTCTGACCAATTTGATTGAAGAAGTTTAAGAGACAGATACAGCACAAGGCGGTACTCTGCATCTAAGGGGGAAATCAGACTTCTAGACCAGACAGAAGAACTGGCATTTAAGAGGCATATTTTGTGATTCAAGTTAATAAAATTATTCCTTTTGGTATATTTCTAGGCTGTGCACATGAAAATGTGTAACACTGAAATAAACAGCAGTAAAAAAGATGCCGCGTGATTACTTAAAGCGTATTTCTTTGTCTTTACCATACAAATGTGAACCATACAAATCTTTGCTTCCCACTTCTGTTGCACGTTGCTGAATATACTATTTTGAATATGCTGTCAGCTCAGGTTAATGAAGATTGGGGCAAAAAAAGCCATTTTTCTATCAAGAAGCTCTCTGTGAGAAAACAGCTATTTCACAGGACAGTAATTTGACACTGAGCTTGAGCATCCATTGTGATCTTCATGAAAAAAATAAAACCAGGATGTGCTTGAATCCCAGAAATCCAAAGCTTTGAAAGATTTTCCTGCAGAGCATTTGGGAATTTCCCCTGTGCTGGGACACTGAAGATCCTGAGTAGTTCATTGTTACATAGTGAAGACATGCACATCTTCAGGGCAGCAAGTATAGGAACAAGGCAAACAAGGTGAAGAAAACCGACTTGGAAGATCTTTCAGGTTTTGAAAAGCATTTGTATTATGCTTATTCATACCGAAAATATACTTCAATTGTCAAGCTGCCTGACAGGTTGCATTGCAGCTGTTGGTGGAGTAAAGCACTATTTGTGCAGAGTCCTTGTGGCAGGATTTAGGCATCACTTTGTCTGTGCTTGCATCTCCCATCTTACCCCATCGCTGCCCCTATCTGTGTCCTCATCACCATCCCCATCCCTGCCTCTCCTTCCTTCATCTTCACTTTCTGTAAACCCGCCAGTGACTGAGGCTTTGTCTTTGCTGATACAGAAGTCTGGTTCTACAGAAAGATAACAAAGGAGATAATTATCTAACTGCAAAATGTGATGGAGACAAAAGGCCCTTGCAATGTTTACTGAAAAGACTTGCTGGAGTTCAGCTGTCTTTGTCCTTTGCTCTCCCATCTCCTCCCTTTGCCCAAACGTTGAGCTCACCTAGCTTTCACCTTGTAACAAACCTCCCATGCCTTCAGTATGCTGTAAGTGGTGCGTTTGGTTTTAAGGTGGGACAGCTAAAATACCGTCATTATGAGGTTCTTCACCCCTAGTCTTAGTTGATCCTTGACTGTAAATTTGAAAAGAAGATGATTGTGAAACATGTTAGCAGACAATGAATTTTGAATAGTAAGTACTTGCCTCAGAAATTAAATGCTGACCTACGACTGGTGGCATAGAATAATAGTGTTACACTGGTTGGCCTGCCTGTCCTAGAGAAAGGATTTGTATTTCTGAGATTCATGCTTCAAATAGGAGCCAATCACCAATAAATTTCCCACAGATAAGTTGGGGTATAAATGTAGTTATTCCTAAGGAATTAAATTGCATTTGATAAACAAGAGGAGAAGCAAGATGCACATTAGAAGCAGCCAGGAACAGTAAGGGAGAAAGCAGCCAGAAAGGCAAGCAAGGTGAAAACTCACTGAAAACTTGCTGAGCATCCTTGATGGAAAAAAAAAATAAAGAAAAAGAAAAAGCAAGCAAGCCAGCCCCTTGAATGTTGGCTGAATATATTGTGTGGATAGAGGTAACAGTGAGCACGAACATTTGTTTTCAAACAGTATGGGAGAGAGGTTTATGAAGCAAAGCAATCTGCAACCAGCTCTTTTTTTTGCCTTCCTACATTTCCAAAAGACTAGCCCAATGCCAAACCTTCTATCTATCCTCCTGCCTCTAAAACAGGCACCTGGCAATTACAGCTCTGCAAAGGTGCTGGGTTCCCTTTGTGGCTGTGTGTGAAAGACACAAAATACCCACTTTCATCTTTGCATCTGAGTGCATTTGTACTACACACGTACACAGGATTTTTCTACAAAGACAGGAAGGCGAGGTCTGGTTTTTCATCATACATTTAAAAGTGAACTCTCACTGCAGGCACAGGGCTTTGTAGGCATGCGAGCAGCTTGCTCTTGGCTTCACACATCCCTGGACGTGTTCAAGGCAGGCTGGACGGGGCTTTGAGAAACCTGATCTAGTGGAAGATGTCCCTGCCCATGGCAGGGGGTTTAAACTAAATGATCTTTAAGGTCCCTTCAAACCCAAATCATTCTGTAATTCCCAAGAACAAAAGTGCACTGAGCAAATATGCACATTTTAGTACTGATGCTTACTAATGCTACTAGAGTGTGTGCACTGGTGGTTGTACATATATATTTCTATGTTTACCAACAATGTCGCCTGGAGGTAGGGAGAAGAAACACTGAAGCAAAAAAGTCTATTACTAAGAACGGTAAAACTTTAGTGACACAATTTAGTAAACTGTATGAAGCGTGGTGTTCAGCACTCAGGAAAACGCCCAGATATTCAGCTCCTTATCTAAAGCATGTCCAAACTATCTGCACTTCTTGAGTCTGCAAAGCTGAACTGGAAATTGGACAAGACAGGCTTTTCTGGTATTGCCTGTTTCTGGCTTAGACAGATAGGGGATGATAGCATCTTTCTTTACACATTTTTGCAGGCAGTTAGCCATCCAGGGCTAACCAGGAAGCACAGTGATGTGCAGGAGAGATAACAAAGCCCAGGAATAACTTTGGCAGGCCCTTGGTTTTGTTTCCAGTGGAGGTTCAGTCCTGTGTGCCCCTCTGTGTGAGGAGTGCAGCCTGTCTGCTGTCCCAAAATGTCTCCTACCCATCCTGTGGTGAGGATGTGCGGACTGAATGGCCTTTCTCAGTGCTGCCTCTGTAGAAGGTAGGTGACCCACGGATTTGTTTCCTCGATGACTTCTCCTACATAACCAAGGCAACAATGGAAAAATAAAAGCAGTGGATCCCAAAGATACCAAATCCACCATCACTTGCAGGCCTGACTCCTGGATCACCTTCCTGTGACAGAAGATGTTGGCACCTGCCAAAACTGAGCTTTTGGGGCATTTTGCTTAATATTGGAGACTGCAAACCCTGCTGTGGACTCCTCAGAGCTTGGGAAGTACACCCACCCTCATTTAGCTGAAAGCTCTCTGGCCTAAAGAAACCAGAAGAAAAAAGGCAGGGTTTGTTCTCTGTATTGAAAAAGAAAAAAAAATAATAAAAAATCAAGAGCTTGAATTCATTTGCCTTGAATTCATTTTCATTTGTAGGTAAATGCATTTGCAAGAACCAAATTGGTTCTTTACAATGGTGAAAGCAAGCAGCTACATTAAATTATTGAAAATAAGGTTACAGAATAAATACTGATCTACATTTACACTGCATTAGTAAAGAAACTGAGCAAGTATTTTGTGTAGTGTTGGTTTTGCTTTAAACAGAGAAATGGACATGACAGAGCTAAGGTGAAGAAAACCATACACAAAATTGCCTGGTGTTATGAAGAGGGGAGAAGGGATATATGGAGTGCTCATAAATAGCAGGAAGTATTGATCAGTGATGCTGAAATATCAGTGAACTCTGCAGAGCACTTTGAGTTACCTCCTTGTCTTTGATTAGGTTCAAATGTTAAATTTAATCTGTAAACCTTTACATGGGAATCAGACCCAAGAGTCTTGAAGACCTCAGGTTTCAGAAAACAACTACTGAGTTTGATCCAAATGTCAGAACAAAATTGCAGAGAAGGACTTCCTATCACTGGACTTGGAAATTAAATTAAAAATCAATGAACATTTTTTAGCCATTTTCTCCCCTTGAATATTAATGAGTGGGTAACAGGAATAGTAGCATCTGGAGAAACTGCTGTGTTAAGAGTGTGTGCAGTCAAAAGCTTCTGTTTCAAATTAAAAAAAAATATTTCATATATTATAAATATTTCTTTAAACATAAAAATAATAAAAACAGGGGGGGTTGCACTTTCTACATGTGATATTTTGCTTTCTGAAAGAAAAGGCTTTAGGCTGTTGTTTTTTCTCTGGAAGGAAAGCATCTATTTTAAAAACCAAAACACAGAGGTTTCACCCTCTTTCTTACAGGACCAGCTCAGATATTCACCGTGGTTTCAAGAACAGCCTTGTCTTAATGACAGCCTTCCTAATTCTTAAGTAAATGGAGTTTTCACTGGTTTCTTGGTCCACTTGGGAGGTGGGCACTGACAGTCCTGATCAGCTGCTCGCGGTGAGGGCTGCATTGTAATGCAGAACAAATGAGGGTTGGATACATGCCCTCATCGCATTCAGCCGCCACTGCTGCCACTTACAATTACAAAGGACAAGAGCAGGAGACACTTCAGCAGCGGGGAAGCATGACCTGCGAGCTGCAGCTCATTTTGCACTGCACTTATTCAATACAGCACTGCCCTATAATTTCCTATAGCATTGTTATCTGTTAGCCGTTTACACAGTCACACCTTCATTACTTCCCCGTTTGCCAGCGCTGGCTGCTTGTCACATCTATTGATTGCACTCAGGCTGCAATTTGCATGGATCACTCATGACTGTCCTCAGACAGACTGATACCCCTTGCAGGGACTGATACCCCCACCAGGGACTGACGCCCCAGACAGGGACTCTTACTCCTGTCAAGGCCTGATATTCCTGCTGCAGTATGACACCTCTTGTGCCGACTGATAATTTTGCTGGGCACTGACACCCCTTACAGGCACTGATGCTCCTTAGAGGGACTGATACCCATTGCAGGTACTGCTACCCCTGCCATTGACTCTGCCAGGACTAACAGACCCACCAGGGACTGATGTCACCTTCGAGGGTGCAGCAGCCAGAAGGACCTCACTGATGGCTCTGGGTGGTTTCCCCCAGCAGCCAGCAGCCCCAGGCAAGGATCCCAACACCCATATGGGAAACTCCGTACATGAGGATCTCAGAGAGACTGTCCTTGCCTTGGAGCAAGCACGGTACTTGGTACATTCAAATCACTGTGATTGCCTCACAGATAGCCACAAGGAACTCCATACCCATATCCCTCTGTCAACTATTTGGCATTAATCTCAACAATTATTGTGTGGGTGTTTTAATGCAGAGGGTTGAGGAAAGACAGAGACATAAGGAACGAGAAGGGGAAAATGTATTAGATGAATGTCAGTGGTGTCTGCCTTGCACTACAGGTTTTCTATTTCTCTGCTGTACTGAAAGAGACTACCAAAGGATACAAGTAAGTCTGTGAACCTGAAGGTGTCACCCACAGATGCAAGCTGGTATGTTAGCAATCACTGCTGGCACATGCAAGGAAGGTAACACCCTATAGCTAGAGAGTAATATGTCCTGAACTTGGGATGCTGTGCTCTGAACACATGTGTGAACATGACTGAGAAGTGGGTATTGCTGGAACTAAAGAGATGCAATACTTAATTCCATTTGTGCGTAAGTCAGTAGTACAGGTTTGTTGTCTTTAGAAGCAGGACTAGATCTGATATCAGAAGTAGCCAAAGATCTCTGTCTAAAACCTATTTAAGTGGGTGCACAAGCAGAATACAACAAGGTGATCAGATGGGGCTGAGAGAAGTGCTAATTGCCGTGTTCCAGGAGGAATATAAATAGCCTCCTGAAAGGTATGGTGATTCATTTGCCCTTTCTCTCCTGTACCTTTGTGTTTCGGGGAGAGGTTTTGTGAGATTTTGGCTGCAGAAGGAAGGAATTCATGCTATCTGAACCAATGATGGTAGCTCAGCTGGATAACAAAATCCTCACATTACTGCAGAGCAGGCAACTACGTAAACCTTTTCAAATCTTCTCCACAAGTAGAGTGCAGATAAAAGCAGGCAGCAAAATGTTTCTGAAATTATCTGTGATGGAGTAAAATCATGCATCATTTCATGAAGGATGCTGAATCAATGCTTATTACTAACAAGTAAGGTGTTTAAATCTTTCAATGGCTATGGGAAGAAAAGAAAGAGAAGAAAGTGTCTGAGATGAGCAAAGTAAATTGTAACAGGAATTTAAAATAAATCCATCCTAATTATTATTATTTTAAACTGTAACGTATATATTCCTGATCATTCTCTATCCCTTTCTTTCTGTTTATGACATTGGTTAATGTACTGATCCACTCACTTTGTTTGTGTTTTGTCTTCTCCTTTTCTCTTGCTGTCATACGTAGTATTTTAAAGAAATTATACCAGTGCATATGAATGCCACAGCTTGTAGAAAAACTATTTAATTCCAGTAACATGTTGGTAGCTGAGAATTTTGTCTTTGTCTTAAATGGGAGGAAATTCAGGTAGCCAAGCCTAAAAGTCAAGATTTTTGAGAATTAATTCTGAAAAAAACAGTCATGCCTCAGTTTGGTGTTAATCATTTTATAGCTTCAACATTAACTAATACACAACAATTCTCATCTCAGAAATTTTCAGTATCTACAGTAATTTAAAGTGTTACAATTTTACTTATTATTGCATCAAAGTAGATGATATTAAACTACCAGTTTCCTACATACAGCTGGGTCTGGAGTTGTTTTAGTTGGGTGTTTCTATCGTGTGTGTGAAGTATTACACTTCTGTTCCCAATCAGAAGGTCATGAAAGTCCTAATACAACCCAGACATTTGCCTTTCATTGTTCCTGCAATACAGAACAACACAGTGTCACTGTAAAAATTTACAGCTAAGGTCAAGGCCACAAGAGTCAATAAGCTCATGCAAGCAGTGGAGCACAAGGACTGGTGAGGAGAGGTCATCCACGTGTCAGTGTAACTGTATAGCAAGGGCGATGGAGACAGGGTGTGCTGCTCACTGCTGTTTTGAGACCCCACACTGATAATATTGCACATGGTTACCTGAATTCTGATAGCCACTAATATTTATATTTTTAAAAGGAATCTAAAAATAGCTAATTCACAGTAAGACATGATTGAAAAACATGCTGTACTCTGGGCTTCTCAGACAACAGCACAGCTTATCCTGATACAAATCAGGCCACAATTGCAATCTGTCTGCATGAGCAGAGTCACTCAAGCAGATGAAGAAAGAGAGAGGAAGAATCCTACTAAAACTTCCTGAAGTCCTGACAGGCTCTGGATCAGTCTATCAGCATGAAACATGTTTTCTATTCAGGTTGTATTCCAAGCTCAAGGAAACTATACTGCCAGCCTTCTATCTTCATATGATAAAGGAGGCATCCTGAACAAGAAACACCTCTTTAAATTATGATTTTTCAATATTTGTAGTTTTACCCAAAAGGCTTTATGTGAGTTGTTTAAATCCAAGAACAATGATGAAGATAAAAGAGCAAGAAAGCTTTCTTGTGCTATTTCAGTATTTGCTGAAACTAATAATTCAGTGTCATATGTGATGATGTAGTGAGTCAGCAAACATGAAATATCTCTAGGGAGCTCTTTGTTCTGCTATTTTTTTTTCCAACCAGTGCTTCTGGTTGTCAATAGAAAAACATAAAATAAATTTTCAGATTCTAAATAAAGCATCTTACATTTGATCCTAATACTTCTTGCTGGGGAGGGAAAAAAAAAAAAACCAAAACAAAATTAGAAGAATTAAGTCAAGCAATGATGCATAATTTCCTTTAACTGTTTTCCCATTTGATAAAGATGCAACAGAAATCTTGAGTGTTCGAAGATGTTTATTAAATTGATTCTACACATGGAAATGTATATTTTATAACCCAGGATTCAGGAGAACATTTTGGTTTTTACATTAATGTCATTTCCACCTTCCTCTCCTTTGTCCCTCTTTCATTTTTATGTTGGATTTGGTTTCTAATAAAATCTAGGGACAAACAAGCCACAGCTTTCAAATTTTACCTGTTTTTAAGACAAGGTCTACTTTTACCAATTTTGGCTAGTTTTAGGATTCAAATAAAAGCTGAGAAATCTTATGTTGCCTGAGATTTCACTCAATCTTCAGTTCATTTGTGGAAAACAAGAAATGTGTTTCCAATATAAACTTGGCCTCTTTTTCCAGTTGTGTGCCAAGGAGCGTAGGGTGTCAAGACTCTTCACTTAGGTCTTCACCAGAGTTTAGTGTCTAAATCAGATGGGATGAATCCAGATTTAGCTCTCCAGCCTTGTGATTAAACAATGGATTTAAAACTGTACATCCACTGAATCTTTCCCTAGCACTAAGCTTGGCAATGTTCGCAACTACCAATTTTATTCAGAAACTGTCCAGCAGTGAAAAGAAGTTCATTATTTTAAAGTAACTCATGTCAGTTTGCCTAAAGTTTTATTTGATATGGCACTTGTGTTTTAAGGCTTCAGTGGCTGCCTGTCATTGTCATCCTGATGCAAAACTGATTTTTACTGGTATGACACATAGAAATTAATTCCTGAATGTAGATTCAGAAAGAAAAACTATGGGAAGAAGGTTTGGACAGAGGGCAAAAACCTTAAACTGAAGGGCTACTAGTTAACACAGTAGCTGGTAAAGCCATCGTGTTGCTAGGGAATTGTTATAAAGTACAATGAGTTTTATCTATTTCTTACATGAAGAGAAGGTTCAGGATTCATCACTGAGATGGACATTTTGAGCTTCAACAGGTTTACTTGCAGTCTTAAAATTACTTCCATCTGTTTGTTGAGCTTGGACTGAGATTTTGGTCGGCTGAACCATCCAGAGATACCAGGCTGTTCTTTGGCACTTCTTGAGTAAGGGAGACACACAGACTAATAACTGTTGTCTCTGTATCTCTTGATGCCTCCGCTTGTTTTGAGTCTGTCATCTGTCTTAGCTGCTGCTTCGGTTTCCCTGACTTGTCTGTGGACCCTGGATGTGGCAAATGTCATTCTTCTTCAGTGGATCAATTGTTATAAAAGACCTACATGCAAGCACCTCTAGGTATCTCTTTCCTGCAAACAGGTGCTTCAGCACCTCTACTTTCCTGATGCCTATCTGTGATCAGGATTTTGATGAGGGAGAATCAGTTACAGTGCAGAAGAAATTAAGGGGAAACTGATGTAGGAGGTAGAGGATAAACCTGTAATAGTATTGACTGCATTGAATTATAACTTCCACTTATTCACAATAATTCAAAAAGTTTATTATTTGATTCAGGACTGCTACTGTTTTCTCAGTGGTGCTGACAGGTATTTATTTAGGTCTGTGATTGCAGTCATAGCTCCCTGACATTTCCTTATTCACATTATAATATCACCTAGACATCTAGAGTTGAGGGTCCATGTTTGCAGGAGCTGCACCTAGACACAAATAAAAGACAGCCTTTATCTCAACAGTTTACCAACAAACTCATGAAACAAAAATTACAGGAAGCAATATGGCTTGCTGTCATTTTGTAGAACATGCATAGTATTTAGGTGACTTACCCACGGTCATGCCCTTCAATGTCAGTTAAGACTTGACCTCAAACCAAGGACATTCAAATCCTGCACTAATTCCATGATGATGTTCTAGTACAGTAAGGATGTCTACAAAAGGAGTCTTCAGTCGAGTGATGCCTGTCTACACTTAGCAATGTGTCATAATTTAGAACTATCCTAGCATGAAATGGAAAGGGACCCACCAGCTGCTGAGTGTGGCAAGCAAGAGTAAAACTAGCCAGAACTTCAAGCTAGATTTAAACTGTTCTACATCAATTATCTATCATATAGAAAATAAAATGCACAAAATTGTACTACTAGCCTTAATGTTACTTGTTTTCTTCTTCTGGCAATATGTATCCTCTCACTGTATCAGATGGTTTATAAAAAGGATGCACACGGACAAATAATTTTTTTAATGATCTTCATTATAGAGTTTATAGGTTAGTTCATTCAAAAATATAGATTTTAATTTTCTTTATTTTCTCAGTGACCTCATTCCAACTGTCTGTTGTAGGGTGCTCAGCTGAGGCTGTAAGGCCTTACATATAGAATCATAGAATGGTTTGGGTTGGAAAGGACCTTAAGATCATGAAGTTGCAACCCCCCTGACATTGGCAGGGACACCACACACTAGACCATGTCACCCAAGGCTCTGTCCAACCTGGCCTTGAACAGTACCAGGGATGGAGTATTTATCACTTCTTTGGGCAACCTCTTCCAGTGCATCACCACCCTCACAGTAAAGAACTTCCTTATA
>JANHGB010009823.1:0-30203 GCA_026283785.1 Coracopsis vasa | reverse complement strand
TTTTCTTTATTTTCTCAATGACCTCATTCCAACTGTCTGTTGAAGGGTGCTCAGCTGAGGCTGTAAGGCCTTACATTTAGAATCATAGAATGGTTTGGGTTGGAAAGGACCTTAAGATCATGAAGTTGCAACCCCCCTGACACTGGCAGGGACACCACACACTAGACCATGTCACCCAAGGCTCTGTCCAACCTGGCCTTGAACAGTGCCAGGGATGGAGTATTTATCACTTCTTTGGGCAACCTCTTCCAGTGCCTCACCACCCTCACAGTAAAGAACTTCCTTATATCTAACCTAAACTTCCCACTTAAGTTTGAGCCCATTACCCCTTGTTCTATCCCTACAGTCCCTAATGAAAGTTGTAGTTGACCATTACTGCTGGCCAGGTGTTGGAAAGCATATTTAAATACAAAAGTCCTCCTTTATTCTCATGCACTTTTCTGCACTTACATCATGAACTGTTGCTTTTGGCTTTGCAGTGATTATATATAACATAAATCAGAATGCCTTTCAAAAAAACCAAAAATGTTAAAAATAAGGTGACAGCAAATTGCAGTGAAACACATTCTGTAAAGGAATAGGATATCACCGAATCCTGATGAAATTGCCAGGGAATCTAACCAGAGGTTAATGCAATTTAATACACAATTTAATACACTTCTCTCACACTGAGTATTATTACACCTTATTTCCAGCCACTAACAAGGTCAGTGACTTGTGCCGGAGGTCTAAAGGAAAAGGCTGTAATACTAAACATATGTATGCCTGCAAACATAAACTTTAGTCAAATTATACTTCTATAATAACTTCTTTAAATTCTAACACATTGCATTACTGAAATAATGCTTTACAATAACTATGTTGTAGTATTTTTCAGTACTGCCTTATTTCTCTACAATGCAGTTGCAGCATGATTACTCTATAAAACATTTTTACAGTCCCAGAGAAGTTGGTTAAGGTTTCTCATGACACAGGCTAGCAGCATTCATTTTAGAAGATGGTAGAGTCTTTCATCAAAAACCTCGCAAGTCTTTGTAAACCACATGGCTGTTAGGGGGAGAATTTATTCATTGTGTAATTTTTGGAAGATGTCCAAACTGAAAAGATTAGGGTGAAAAGTATACTGCATGTAAGCAGCTCCTGGTCATAAGCTTTCCTTAGTCCCCCACAGTAAGCATTTTCATCCGTATTTTGCTGATGAAAAAGCTGTCAGGACAGAGAAATGAAGGTCTTCATTTTTGAGTCTGGTCACTGTTTCAGACAACTGTCTTCTCAGGTGCCAGATTTCCCAGCCTGAAGCAACTGCTTGATGAGGATGATGTACAGTCCCTTGGCAATTCTTTGCAGCCATCCACCCAAAGACGTGGGCTGAGGACCCACTGGTGACACTGCACCTCTTGCCCCACTGCGGGCTGGTCAGGGGCCCCTCTCCTCTGCCTGTGGGTGCTGCTGGAGCAAGGCAGTGATGGACTGTGCCGTGGCCCTCGGTTGTGCCGGGATGTGCACCAGGCAAATGGGGCTGCAGCTCCTTCCTCTGAACAGCCACACTGCAGCCAGGGAAATTTTCCCCCAGCAGATTTATTGCTTTAAATGGTTTATTCAAAGGATGCAGAGAGACAAAAATAACCTTTCAGTATTTTGATATCAGAGAATGACTATTTAATAACTAAAAATTAATAGTAATTAGGTGTTGTAACTTGATGAATTCTCAAGTGCTTAAAGGAAGAGCGTATTTGATTGCCTTTTTGCATATCGGCATACTAGGGCACAGAAAGAAATTTGCTCAGTGAAGACCTTACAGAAGATCTGTGATCAAGTTAATCTTATATGAACAAAGTGACTATGGCCACTCTGGGCAAGGACTGAAATATCTAAAGGTAGAATGAGGTTTCAGACATTCCTGCTTTGGAGACACTTTCATTCCACATTTTTGTTTAATTCATTACAAACACATGAAACACTATTAAAATCAAAACTCTTTCTGGTGATGAGCTTTATCTCTACTCCTCTCAAGAGCCAGAGCTGCTGAGTTATGTTTTAATATGCCCACACAAACATCTTTCAGAAAGTTTTCTTTCATCCCCAGCGACATATACTTTGCCACATATATTTGTGTGGCATATACAGGCTTACTAATTACAATGATTTTCAGTCTTTGGCATTTAGGTATTTTCCCTATTAAAAAGACTATTGTCTGAGCAGTTTTCAAATATTTACCTCATGCTCATCAAGGAGTTGGATGTTGCTTATTGCTGGCATGTTGCACAGGGAATTCTCATCAGAGTAGATATGGGGCCTGGAAAAAGTGAGGAGAAGAGGGGGAGCTTCTGTGGGAGATGAAACTTTGCTGCTGTGACTTTCCCATAGCAGAGAGAGTATTGCATCCCAAACTCCTTCAGTTCTTTTGCAGTTTAATGAAGGGGCAAAATCCTTTTAGTATTGCCTTAGCCTCCTGCTATCTGGTACCACGGTGTTACCTACCCTGGGCTATTTCATGTGCAAGAATATGCAAAGCAGAGAGGAGGACCTGTCTGCAGTAAGGAATTTTTCTGGTAAACTTGATATACTGAATATGGATCTATACCCTCATTGCTTCATCACCACCCTGTGATGTTTGGCCCCAAAGCTAAAGTGGCTTTTGCTGCAAATAGCCACGCTGACAGCTTCTTGTAAGTAGGACAAGAGTGGATTAGTGCAGGCATTTTGCGGCAGAAGGCTCTGGAGTCTCACCTGCGCAGCCACACGATTGCATTCATGTCCTGCTTTAATGCCCTTGACATCTTTTATCTTCCAAATTCTAAGGTACTTATTTTTTTTTCCTCTACCTATGCAGGCAGGAAGGAGCAAAACCAAGCAGAAATGGCATATGGAGGATGGGAGAAAAACAGAGGTTGGCTACTACATCCCTTTGCCCTCTCAGGAGCTTGTAGGGCATCTCTGCTCCCAAGCAGCAAATTACAAAGGTCTCTACCATAGCCTACTGCTCTCAGTATCATAGCTCCTTAGAGAAGGGACAGCACAGCTTGAAATTGGGGAATAGAGCAGCCAGATGGCCTCTTCAAGGGTTTGTGCATATTCTGGAAAGTGCAGAGTCTGGAGCTTGCTGCTCTCACTTGCTGTGCAGTTCAGCAGGACCCTTTTGCTCTGAGAGGAGCACCCCCTGCAAATGCTGCAACACTCCTGTGGAGCATCTCTGGTACATCTTAGAAGCTCAACCCCATTTTACATATTGGCATTTCTGCAAATTTAATGTAGCTTATTTATTTTTTTTTAATTGCTTCACCTTGCAATTTTTGTAATATCATGTCACTGGAAATCTAGTTACTGCAAATTTCAAAAAACAGAGTGATAAAGAAAAAAAATTGATTTCATATTTATTCTACTTCATCTAAACATGCTTGCACAGAAAAAGTACTGGCCAGTCATAATACTCATGGGCTTAGTATTCAGAATAACTTTTCCACAGATTTATTCCTAATGTTGCTTGTCTCAAGTTCTGAGCAGAAAAAAGGGTGGGCTGCTTTTTTTCTTCAGCCATTTTAATTTTTCTCCATTTCTTTTGATTAGTAAGTTTACACTATATTGCTTAGGCACCGGAGTTTAAATTACAATGTATAATTAATGTGGGCAACCTGGCATCCAGTTTCACACTTTCCCTGTCATACTCTTATAGCCATCATCAGTCTTCCAGTTAATAAACTATTTGGACTGCCCTTCAGCTCTCCTCTTTTGAAAGAACCCTATTGAAGTGAATTGTCACAAATCCTGCAAAGCTTGGACTCCTTGCTTGGGTACCTCCAGTGCTGAGAGAGACCTGTCTATCTCACAAGAACAGGAACATAGGTTTTGATGTACTGTCTGGGATCAGTAGTTATGATGGGTCGCAAGAGGAGTCACAGCTCATCAGACAGCATAGAGAAGAATCTTTCTTATCAGGACTCACACCTTAAACTCTTGTACCTGGTCTGATTCACCTAGGCTGAATAGGTGACTGTGCACTGGTGTGATGTGCATTTCTTTGCAGGCTGTAAGTCAAGGTGTGTGAAGTTATTGCTTTTAGAAGAGTCTGAAATACTTCAGCTTGAAGGTAATGAACATAACAACCTCCACAGCCAGGCCCATGAAGATGGGAAAAGTCCTAAGCTGCTGCACTAACAAAAAAGAGCATAAAATACCACTAACAGTCATTACTGGGGCATTCAGGAACAGACTGTGTTGTGGTAAGACTATCAAATGCATTGGCCATTAGTAGACATAAGCACATAACTGAAAGAGAGCTAAATTATTTTCGAATTTAGCTTATTCCCACCTCTTTAATACTGGTTTTATATTTCCTAGATCGAGTTTATGTCACTTTACCATAGTGCTTGAAATCCTGTACATGTACATATAAGAGGAAAAAGTACAGCATATTAAAATAATCCTACTGACCTTTTAGCTGGATAGTATAAAAGACTGTCCTTTACCTCTCCTCGTGGCCAAGGGAAGATGTTCCACCAGCATGACTTCAGCTGCCTTCATGCCTTCACCAATCCTGAAACCAGCCTAGGAGGGAGCTATACTACCAGCATAGCTCAGCTGTTGCTAACGTTGGCTTGATGACAGTTTCTCATATGCTAGTCTACCTTCTCAACACCTCAGATTCCAGTTATTTTGAGAGTATAACAAAATGTTACCGGAAAGAAATCTTCAGAAACTTTAAGGAATGTGTTGAGCTTGAAGCCACTCCTAAAAATTAATAAACACCTTGGGGTGCTCATTTTCTTTCTAATTGGATCTTGCTTCTGTTTTAGACCCCTAGTAGATAAAGCACAGGTTGATACTGAAGCATAGAAAACACTTTTCTAAAGCTGGCTGCTAAACTGAGTAACTTAAATTCCAGACTTGTCAGAAGTTTGACTTGCAGTTGAATGTGCAGCTATGTTTTGCGGTAGCATTACTTCTTCACATGCAACTACAAGTTTTTGCCAGACTAATAGATGATAGTCCTGTAGTCAGGACAACAGAAACCAGAAGCAAAAGAGGAGAAAGGTTAAAGGCTGAAGGCGCAAGCTAAAACAAACAGCAAAAAAAATAGCGATCTCCTCTCTGTTTTCCTGCAGATGTATTTTTCTCTCTGAAACAGACAGAAGCATTTTAAAGAGGTGTTTATTTAGGCTGTGTAGCAGTTCAAAGGTTTGATTCTTTTGGGTGATGTAAAAAACCCCAGCCAATAACCTGTAAAAGTCAGGCACATAAAAACCTACTTTCACACAGTGCTTCCTGAACTATATCTGACATCCAAGCAGCCGGTCTGAGTTCACAGGCTCTTATCTTAGCTGGCAAGGGGGGGGGAAGGGGGATCGGGGCAGTTTCCCCTATGCTTTGCGCTGTGCCGCATAGCTAAAAGGAGGGTACCCAGGGCTTTCTGACCTTATGTGACTTGCTAAGTGGACAATGGGGTCCAGGAGGTGACACAATCTTGGCACACCTGTGTTATCCAAATCCTGGTTTAACGAGCACTTTTAGAAACTTCTATGGAAATATTTTTGTTTATTTAATTTGAAAATCTGTGCAATGGGTAGTTCTGTCTCTTCCAAAAATGGCAGAGGCCTAAACCAGCCAAACACAGAGGCTTTCTAATAGCTGGGAGAGTAGCAGTGGAAGTGCTTAGCAGCAGGAGCTGGGTAACCTACATTCCAAGAAGAGGAAGTTTTAGATTAAAGGAGTTCTGATAAACAGGGTTTAACTGTGCTTCTCCAGCCAACTATAAATGCAGTTGGCACTAACGATGACATCAATTATTCAGCATATTTTTTTTCCCTGCATATTCCTCTGTCTTCCATTCACTGCCTAGGTTTCCAGATACGCATTTTTAAGTTGTATAATAACTAAGGGTAGAGCGCAGAAGCAGTAGGTCCCTTGTAACTTAAAGCAGAATCTTATCTGTTGCATACCCTGGCTTTCTGTAATGAACGTGTAACGCTTTGTAGTCTAGCTTTTCAGAGGAATGCTGTTGTCATCTTTCCTCTCTTTAAAAGCCCCTCTGCTCCCGACACTTTAATTGCACAGTTGCCTAAATGAGGCACTGCACAGTGTTAATGTGTGAGTCTGAGCGACAGTGCACTCCTCTTTTCACAGAGCTTTTGCCCTTGATCGTGAATTTAGCAGAGCACGTACTTTAAAAATAACTGGAGATTCAAGCAGAATCGCTACACTTACCGTCTTGCATAAGGTTTGTTGACACAGGGATCCTTCAACAGTAACTCATATTCTTTCCCTGGGAATAATAACCATTGCAATTAGTGAACTAGTTATTAAGTGTTGGGCTGGGGAGGACAGCAGCGGCATTTCTGTATTTCTGGAAGCAGAGTGCTCAGTGTCCACATGGTTTAAAGCAGAAAAAAAGAGAAGAGGGAAGAAAAAAAAAAAAAAAGAAATAAAGAAAGAAAGAAAAAAAAAAAAGAAAGAAAAAGGCTTACATTCCTGCCTCCTTCTTGCAAGCCTCCCCTCTTGCAAGCTGCCCCTCCAGCTTCTCCCAGACGAGGCGGCAGGATGTTTTTATTCCCTCCGGGGCTATTCTCCCTCGCTTTCTCCCCGGAGCCGGGCATAGCCAGCAGCCCAGAGGGAGCGGAGTTTGGGGGCGAGGGCTAGAGGAGCTGATGTCAGCGCAGGGCGGCGGGAACGATTGGGCTGCGGGAGACTTTGCAGCAGCAAATCCGCCCCCCCTTACCCCCCCCTCCTCCTGCAACCTTGGCTTCAAAGAGACCGGCGCCCAGCAACTCGCAGAGGTGCAAAAAGTGGGCGCGGAGCCGGCAGAGCCGCCGCTGCCGCCTCCGGGCATCGCCCCGGCCGGGCCCGGCACGTCGGGGCGGAGGCGCGACCCCTCGGCGCGGCGCTGGGCAGCCCGCCCTGCCCGGCGCGCTATAAAAGCCGCCTCCAGGAAAGGGAGAAACTCCACGGGAGGAAAACATCGCGGCGCGGTGCTGTTTCGCTGAAGTGCAGGCATGACATCCGTCCTGGGCAGCAGCAGGGCGTCGGGAGCTCCGAGCGGGCAGCTGAAATGCAAGTCCAAGAGGAGGCGGAGGAGGAGATCAAAGAGGAAAGGTAAGACAGATTTTTTTTCTCCTTTTTCCTCTCTCCTTTCTCTGTCTCCCACACAACATCGGCTGCTCCTGTGGTTATTGTCTGTGCTCTGCGCACACCGGCCTCAGCCCTGCCGCCACTCCGACGGCCGGTGAGGGGCGGGCGGTGCCTTCTCCGCTGCGCCGATCCGCCACCCTTGGGGTCCGGCTTGAGGACGAGAGGGGTCTCCGCTCTGCCCCGCAGACGGGCAATGTTTGCTCTCCTCCTCTCTCTTTGTTTAGGGATGAGGCTGAACCCCGCAGGGGTGCCAGCGGGTGGCGGCTCGGCGGACCCCGTCCAAGGTAACGCGGTGCGGCGCGGCTGTCCCGTCCAGGACACACGGCCCCCGCCCGGTTCCAGCACCGCCAACACCATTTTACCGAACCTGCCGCCCGGTGTCCGGCCGCAGGCAGTGCCACGGCAGCGCAGACCGCGGCGCGAAGCCTCCGGGGCGGCGCGCAGCTCCCGGGCGGCGGGTTGCGCCCCCCAAACTACCGCTTTATCCTTCTAGAGAAGGTCCGCCGAGTTTTGCTATTTTGGTGGTGTTCCCCTTCCCTAAAGCAAACCTCTGTTAGGAAGGCGCTCATTGCCATGGGCATGAAAAGTGAAGCTACAGGATGTCATTGCGAACATGCCCTACATAAAAGCTCTTCGCCAGGCTGCGAACACTTTAAAGTAAAATGCACTGGTATGAAAAGCCAGAGATGCCCAGCTGCAACGCATTTGATTGCAGAGGTGTTAACTCCAGATGTCTCGCTGAGCAGTAAATACCGTCTAACCTGTAATTGTCATCATTATGTGGGACTAACACGAGTTTTAGTCAGCTAGCTCGTCAACTCAAGCTGATGCTCGTGATACACTGCTTTTTCTTCCGATTCTAGAAAACATCATTTGTAGGCGCCGTTAGTTAAGTGTCTTTGTATTAGTATGTTAAAGCCAGTTAAGCATGGTATTTGATAACTTTTTGGAAAGGTGTCAGAGCAGGTTTTATATGGTAACTCGTACAAACTGATCAAATGCTAAATACTAGATTGTATCATTTGCCTGTCACTATTTTAACTTTCATCCCTGAACTTTCTGTATTCAGAATCATAGTTACAAATAGTGACCTGCGCACAAACGGGAACTACAGGCGCCCAGATGTATCAGGACATGGAGTAGGTGTGTAACCTTGACTTGTTCCTCTGGATCTTTGGGTTGCTGTAGCACCTGGTGACAAAGGCTGTCTTTTACTCTCCATTATAAAATCAATTTTAAAATACTAATCATCCTTTAAATATGCTTGTACTTAAGTTGTGGTCTGCAGACTTCTTTGTGCTGTATTTGTTTAAGCAAAACTACTTTTCTAGGGAACTACAAACTTAATCTAGCCTTAGCTACCCTGTACTTGGCCAAGAGAAAAGAGTAATCCATTAATACATGCAATGAAGAAAGTGTGCTTTGTTATGAAGGTAAAGTGTAAGTGTTAATTTTGTTTCTAAGCAGCAGACAGAAGTGAGTGTCTTTCAGTAAGACTTTTCTGATGCAATCCACAGTTGCTCTGCTTTGCCAAAATAAGGTAGAAGTTGAATGTTTAAAAAAAAAAACAACAAACCACATAAAACCAGCAAAAAACCCACAAAAACTTGCTAAACTTGGTAAATAACAGCTATTTGCAGAATAGACAGCTGGAGGTTGATGGCATTCTAGAAAGAGCTTGATATCAATATAAATAAGAATGTGCACTTGAAGAGCTAATTTTTTTTATTCCTCCAAATGTGCTGTTGTAACCACTTCCCAAATAATGTAGTTGGTTAGTATACAAATTATAGGGAGCAATGCTTGTGTTCATATGATTTTGATTTTGTTTTCTATGTAATCGCAGTATAAATTCCTAAAAATACACATTCGTGTAACTTTATACTGGCAAAAAAATGCCTTTAACTTAAGGCACACCCAGTATAAAACCTGTTGGATTTTATTATTACACTAGTTTACTTACTAATCGCATATTTCTGTGTCTTTTTTAATGGTATCTAATGCAGAGATGTTGTTTAACAAACTGACTGTCCTGGAGACTAGTCAAGAAAATTTAAGCTCATAAATTACTATGTTCTTATAAGAATTAATATGGGCTCAGCTATTTTGTAGGTTTGATCTATTTAATAGACTGTGAAAATCTTTTTAGAGTGTCACCACTCTAAATGGTTAAAAGCGAGTGTCACTTGCCTTTAACTATTATCCACACATATTTTGTTTCTCGCAAGAATACTTTTAGTAGATACTTTAAAGCATGTAACTACACACATACGTTTACACATACACACGCAGATACTTGTGGACACTTGTAGACAAAGAAATTCACTCTACTCTTAAATTTAAATTGAATATTAATCAGTAAGGAAATGAAATGATCTGTCACATCCCTACTCCTTAAGGAGATGGACTCAACAAATTATTTATGCAACTTATTATATCTTATTACACATGTTACATATGAACTGTTCTTAAAACCAGGTTGAGACATCACCTGATAGAATATCTAGGAATGCATAGCAGTAGAAGCAATTATTATTCTCTATTTAATAGCACTGGTTTTTCTCTTCGGATTTGCTTTCCATGTTTTCAGTCATATTTTTTTCCTAGTTAGTGGGAATTATAAATTGGTGTATTTGGGTATAGCACTTTGCTTCATTTCTTTTATACCTGGATGATCTGGTTTAGGAGTTTGCTGGAGGCAGAAAGCAAGTTCAAGCAAGGAAACAACAATCTCTGAATAGCTGAATTTCCCTGTGCATTTAGGTTAGAAAACATGTGCTGCATGAGACCGAGGGGGAGAGAGAGAATTTCCGTATATGCAAATTGAGCACTGAAAGTCTAGGACAGTGAGTATGATTCCAGTGTACAATAGCATTGTCCAATAATTAATTTGCATGCATCTTATTTTTATACTTATGAAATCCAGCAACCGTTTAAGTATAAATATCCTCCCTTGAAGACTTAAGGTTAAATGTCCATGCAACAAATATCACATTGCAAGCATGTATTTGCACGATGTTTTCATTCAGTTTTACACTATGTGCAGAAATTGCATTAAACAGATAAAATGTGGGTATTCATAGCCGTTTGTTAATGTCAGTATAGGTAGGAATATTTTCATTGTAATTTAGAAAATAAGTATGTTAAGTCCCAGTGGGAAGTTAATATCTTAATTTCTTAGTGACCTAATGAAAAATAAATAGGGATGCTTGAGAGATTATCCGCAGACTAATTTCATGTAGAAGCAGGAATAGGTGTTTTATATTTCTCTTTTTGTTGTTCTGTTGGGTTTGTTTTGGTTTTATCTGTGTGAATAAAATGACTAGAGGTTAGAAACTACACCTAATGATTTAGAGAAAGCCATTTGAAATGCTTAGGGCTTTATAGGAAGTTACTGTATTTGTGGGTTCTTGTGTTTTCTCCAGGGCTTTGGAATATGGCAGAGTACTGGCAGAATTCAGCACAGCGGCCTCAGCACAGTTTGTGTGTATTTCATAGCCTATGGTATACATTTTGAAAAGAAAGCTTGTTTTCTGAGATAAATGATTACAGGTAGACCAAACAAAAGCAGAGTTGCCGTTTACTGATAATACTAAAAAGGCGAAATGTTAGCAGCCTCTGGCAACTTCTTAGAAATCAACATATAGAAAGTAAATATGAAATGGGTGATTGGAGATATATCGCTTCTGAGTCATTTTCCAGTATAAAACAACAAATAAGACACCTTATTTGTAGTACTGTTTTATAGAGCTGGCAATTAAAGTTAATTACTGGAAACAGGAGGGAATCAGGTATCCCTGATGTGGTAGAAAGCCATGTTGGAGGTCGCTGCTGATACAATGGGACATGAAATCCAAGTTGACAGAATAAACTAAATAAGGGCAGCAAGCTGGTGAGAGAGGCAAAATGATTGTGAAATGAAATTCCATGAAAAATTAATGAAATAGAAAGATTGTGCTGGGGATGGAGGGAGGAAACCAGCTTGGTTCTTCATCATCCTGCAATGCCAAAGTAATAAATGAGCATGTTTCATCTTGGCGAGGTTCAGGGACACAACTCCTTCCCCACAACAGGATTGCATCGTGCTTCAAGACTTGTTCCGCTTATCTCGTCCCTTGACAGCTTGAGAGGAAGGGACTGGATTTAGTGATAAAATTAAATTGATTAAACCTTTATCCATCATCTAATTTGGTACCTTTCTTTTTTCTTTCCTTTTTTATTATTACCTCCAATTTCTAGTGATCCATGTAATGACAGCAATTTAAGATAGCATCAAGGACATTAGCTACAATGACTGAACTTAAATTTAGAATAAAAATATGGGATTCATGAGTCCATATCTAAATAGCAGATGATTAGGTTATAGCAGAGTTGTATCTTCCTAGCAACAGCACGTAAGTGTGAGGACAATAAAATGGCGCGATTTGCTTTGAAAGGGAACAAAATATTTAAACTTTATCTAGAAGTATTAATTATGTGAGTAGAAGAAGCACTTACATAAATATTGACCATATCCTACATGAGCAGTGACATATATAGCCATTTTTACCTTTTTGAACACAGAAATTAAGTCAGATACTTGCTTTCTTCACTGGCAATGTGGAGGCATATAAAGCTAGTGGCAAAGTACCATACTGTTGGAAATTGTTTCCTATTACTTAAGATTTTTTAGTTCTCCTTGGTGATTTGGATAGGGAAAATGTCCCAAAAGGTGAGAGCTTTGCTTAAAATTTCCAGTTTAAGTAGTATTAATGGAGTTTTTAAAATGCTTAATGACAGCCCTTTCTGAAGTGATCCCTATAAATGGAAACCACTGAACTAAAAATTAAAGGTCAGGTGAAATTGCCGTGTGAAATACCCAAGTTACGAAAGGTCTGTGCAGACTATTTTGTTAAGTTCCTTTACTACCCTTTAGGTTAGCAAGCTGCATTAAAAGAGCAGACATTAGAATATCTGTTTGATCTGTTAATTGTTCTACTTTTGAATTACTGCTGGCCAATATTGTATAGGTTTTGCAAGTAGTAATGAACCTGAATTGATCGCTGTGTTTAGAGCTAACTATCTCTACAACCTTTCAGGCATTTTACCATTAGTTATTCAGACAAAAAAACCTGATATGCATCAATAGATAAATCATTCTGAAGGCATCTGTGATGAACTTGGTGTTTTTTGTGTAACAAGGCTCATTTTTCCTACAAATTATGTAAGTTCTGATAGGAAAATGAAGTACTCTACCTTGCTGCTATAGCTGACCTTTGTCCCCCCCCATATGAATTTGAAACAAAGCAGTTAACCCAGAGGAGTTTTAACAGCATATTGTGATATATATATATATATATTAAAAATATCACTTTATTAACCGGTAGAAGTGGCTTGTCAACCCATACTAATAGGTAACGCTCCCCAAGTCATAAAATAATCAAATGTAATGCTTTAACAGAACGCATTAAGCGGATGGTGTTATCATTGTTCAGTCAGTCTGGAATTTCTTGCTACTTAGGACAGGTTTGAAATATGAATATGTATTTTTGGGCTCTGAATTAAGAATACCCAGTCCAGACTAGGGACTGGACATTGCCATGGATGGTTTAATGAAAACCTCTGCTA
Source organism: Coracopsis vasa (assembly GCA_026283785.1). NCBI lineage: Eukaryota > Metazoa > Chordata > Aves > Psittaciformes > Psittacidae > Coracopsis > Coracopsis vasa. The sequence goes on along the minus strand of JANHGB010009823.1, from coordinate 17,474 downwards.
AGTAAAGCGTGATAACAAGAAGCATAGAGCGGGGCAGAGTGCGTGAAGAGCAGGATGGCTAATGCTGAAGATATTACAGTGTCATTAACGAATGGAAAGTGTATTTTCACTGAGTATATTCTGTTTCATTCTGGCTGTTCTAGTTCCCAAATGTGTACTAGAAATAGTGAGGATTCAGAGACATATGGCAGAAGGAATTACAGAAGTGTAAAATTTCAGTACAAGAAAAATGATAAGATTTATATTGTTTATTTTGGAGATAAGTTAAAGAAAGAATACAATAAAATTATATTAAAGAAGGAAAGGTTATAAAGGATGTAAAAGAGGCTACTCTGATTTATACCTGATTTTTTCATTATTTACAAAGACAGAGGCTTTTAAGGAAACAGAATTCCAGCATGTTTAATAAGAGTGGAAAGACTTAACCTGTTCAGACAGTATGTAGCTGGCCTGGGGAATTCTTTCACTCAAGGTATGGAAAAACAAAACTTAATGTATATGTAGGAAGCAGATGTATTTGATTAGCTCAGCTGAGACTAGCTAGAAAGTTTGCTGCTCACTTCAGTGAATGTAGGCTTTGGCTTTAGGTAGGATACATTAAGAAGGATTTGGATTTTTAATATGAGATATGAATCCTCTTTTTAGGAAATTATCTGACTCCTGACTTACTGGGATTATATGGAAAGGTGTTTTTTAGATGGTTTAATTGCTGCTGCTCACTGTGAGCCTTTTTGCATGCTCCTCTGTTTTCACAGCTGAAGCTATAGCGCAGCAGTTCAGGAGGTACCTTTCTGCTTGGCTTTGCAGCGGTGGCAATGCGCATACCTCCACCCGTGTGCCTCCCAAAAATGGGAACACAGTTGCAGTGAAGACAGGCACATTTCCTTGGGATATTCCTGATGGCTTTTTAAGTTATCTTTCCCTCTGTTCCCACTCAACACTCTGCATAACGTATGTAAAAATAGATCAAAACTGAGACTGATTTCAGTCTCTTACTTTGATGCTGTAGTGAGGTTAGGTGGGCTGACGATAAAAATTAATACATCCCCTGTTTCGTATTCTCTTGGAAAAAGAAGCAAAAGGGAATGAAAGTTGGTGAAAATAAACTTTATAAACATATGATGATTTGTTTTGCAGAAAAACACAGTTACTGGTGTTACTGCTAGAGTGTCATCATCAGATGTATATTCTGTAATAAGGGATTATCTCTGCACACCGTAGTCTGTCTTTGTGAAAGTGTTCCTGTTGGGTTAGGGTTTGGTCCCAGTACCAAACTATTGCACCTGATTTTGGAGTTGTGCCACTTGAGTGCTATTTCTGAAACCTGTGGTACGTGTTGGTAGCATTTTATGTGTGATTTGGGACTGAGGAGTGAGCAATAAGTAGGTCTCAGCAAAATACTTTCTGTTAAAGTGTGATTTTCTGTCTTTTCCTCATTTTTACATTATCTTTGTTTCTTATAAGAGAAATGGTGCTCAAAATTATTAGCAGAGTCGCCTTTCTCTAACTGCTAATGAAAAATCAGCATGAAGAGTCAAGGCTGCTAGGAAGTGTGGGAAGAAATAAGTAGAATTTGACAGATATTTTGTCTCCATCTCCATAGAAAGAGATTTACACACAACTAATTTAACGCAGTTGCCTGCTCCTTACCACTTCTCAGAGACTGTGAAATGGCTATTTATTCCTTAAATAGTGGGGTTTAACAAATGTGAAATGATGGCTATCAAGCCAGCTGTAATAATGTATTACCTTTGTATAAGGCCTGATGCTGCTGCCCCTGCTCACAGTAAAATTGAAATTGAAGCCTCTCAGCATGAGTCAGGGTGGCTATGCTGCTATACACATGCGTGTCTGTGCCTCAATATATAGGTACATATATACATTTCCTTATGAAATAAAGTTTAGCTTCAGCTGTCTAGCAGTATTAAATGAATGAGCATAATAAACTCCAAGTTATATTAGACAAAGGGTCTTAAAGCCTGTAGAATCCAAAAGCTATTTACATGAGGGATTTTTATATTACCTTGAAATATTTTGTTTAGAGATGTAAAAATAAAATTTGTTTCATTTGTGTGTTTGTACACATCCATTCATCCATGGTGTATGAACTTGTAATTTTAAATATGTATAAACATTCTGATAGGATTTGCGTATGATTTTGCTCTGTGTAATACTGATAGTCTTACAGACAAAGGCACAACTGTGCAAGGATTATAAGATTTTTATTTTTTTTAGTGAGAAATAAATGAAAGAAACTTCTTAAGCAAGATTTTTTAGGCTATTTCCAGGTCCCGGTTTTGTACGTATGTTTTCTGAGTACCTAAGTAATTCAGAATGGTAATAACAGATCCTTGTGCAGAAGCTTGTAATATTACTGTTGGGAAACCCCGAACCTTTACTGAAAAGGTGGATTTGTTCTTAAGTTTCTTTGTGTGCTGATCTTTCTCCAGCTGAATCTTACAGAACTGACATAACTGGGAGCAGAACCCAACTCTGAGCTTCTGCTTCATATTACATCCATGCCAGCAGCCTTGCCACAAACCACTTACAGATTCTTGAACAATATTTAACTGAAATTAACTTTCACTAGCTGATTTCCAGGTTGTAATTTCCCTCTCTCATGCCAATCATGAATTACTACTTACATGTCCGTATGAAAGGTGATTCTGGGCAGCGAGGAGCAGAGCCGTGGACTGCATTGCCTCATTGTTGAGCTGTGCAGACAGTAATTAATTGGAGCTCAGCTCTTGCTGCTTGTGGATTTAGGACTTTAAAAGAAACAGGACAAAAAGGGAATGTTCTCTAATATCACTGACAGCAGGTCTTCTCCAGATGCAAGTGCTGCAAGGATTATTGAGTCATCTCTATTTATCATTTATTTATGCTAAAGCATCTGATGTCTGTCTGTAAAATCTGTTTTTTCTCACATTGAGATACTTGTTTTTCAATTCATGCTTATAATGACCAGTTTTTACGGCTGTATGACAGAGGTTTGCCTTACCTGGTGCTGTGTCCACAAGGAGAAGTTGTTGTGCCTTCAGCTGGAATCCATGAGCGCAAGTCATTTGATGATTTATTTTCTTTTCAATAAAAAATTTCACTATGCAAATCCTTTAGATTTTGTACACAGGAATGAGGGAATATGCACTATTCAAGCATAAATGTGAAGCATTTCAGTTGTGCAAGAACAAGTCAAAAGCTTGTCTTTCTAGGTTAACTTGTACCCTGCCAATAATACTTTTAAAATGAGACTTTAGCTCTGCATTCATTTTGCTAAAAAACTAAAGAGTTTGGAGTCTTTGCATGTAATAGCACAAGGTGTAAACCATAAGGTATAAACAGGCAGTAAGATACTAACAGTTCCAGTTACCAGAAGATGGTTATTAGGTGTCAAAGAAAAATGGTGATTTGAAAAATGTACACGGTTTTTGATTAGTCAGAAATGAAATAGCCTTTTGCAGTTTAGAAATGTGGTGTGTAATAGAAGTAGTTTAACAGAACAGTGTGTTATAGATTGGTTAGCCCAGACACATTTTTAACCAGGTGATACACTATGCTTAAATGGGGTAGAAAACCATAGACAAAGAAGTTCTGGCAGATTTTCCTGAAGGCTACCAGTGAATTCCTTATTAAATTTACACTGTCATGATTTAAGGCCCATTGGACTATTTTTCCATGCCAGTGACTAAGCTCATCCTTCTCTTCAGATAATTCTAACTCATCCCAGCCATCAAGGACTCTTATTGTCCAGAGTTAATAAAAATGCATCAGTGTAGTCATACAAGGTACATGCTCAAATTATTTATGAAAAGTTGTTATTAACTCTCTGAGACAGAGAGGACACATTCCCCCAGTTTACAGAGAGGGAAACTGTGTCAGAGCAGTTAATAAATCTGTTGCAGAATTAATTAGCAAGAGGTAGGAATTCAGTAGTCTGTTGCTCCAGTTTCTCAAGTATCAAATTAACCTGTTTCTGGTTTGTACCTATATTTTCTATAGCTGCATCATATCACATGGGTTTATCATTGCAAAGTACTCGTATGACATGGCAGGTCCCTGGGAGCACCGCTCATTTCAAGGCAGACAGTGTGCTAGGCTGTACGCTGCAGTCGGTGCGCACAGGCAGAAGCAGGTATAATCCCTGCCTGCAAGGCAGCCTACTGCAGTTGTTTGCAAAGCAGTTCTGCCTGGTGGTGTTTGAAAGAAAAGGGCTTTTTACTTATTTATCTATTTTGTATGTAAACAAATGCATGGGATCAGATTCTTGCTTGGTGTGGAATCGCATTTACTGTTCAGTTCCTGGAGGGCTTTTGATTTCTCCCGGAATGGCATGTTATACTTGCTGAGGGCAAGCTTTGTGTGTATCCAAGTTTACATTTAAAAGGCAACTTTTTCTTCAATATTAGCAGCACATTGCTGACAAGTCTGTAGACTAGCTCTATTTGTGTAACATATATTACTTCCATCAGATGCTATGAAAGTTTGCTTATGGAATTGATTGAAACTGTTGCAGATTTTTTTTTTTACAAGATTTCTCCTTTTAGATGAATCAATTTCAGTAGAATTAAATATTATCTAAATTTCATAACTTTTATTTCCATTAAAAATCTTACTAACAATGCCTCCATTTGTGGCTTGCCTGCAGTTCATCAATTTGGTATATGCATTTGCTTCTTTGAAGATCAGGAGACTACTCCGCTTTAGCTAAAAGCACTGTAAATTGACTATACTCTTTAACCATAAGATAATTCTTTGACTAAAATGTGGCAGATAATTCTAAGATGAAAAAAAGAACAAGCCATGGTTTCTGAGTCTAGGAAAGTAATTCTAAAAGTTAAAAACAATTAAAAAATATATTCCCTATACCTTATTACTTTCAATTTTGCCTCAGAAAACTCTAAGCCCTCATTAAGAGCCTCCAAAATTAACTGAAAGCAAGAAGCAACATAATACACACTGGTTTGGCCTTGTAGAGTGCTGTTTTAACAGCGGTATGACTATGGAAGCAGTCTCAATCTATTGTTAATTATTAAAAAGATAACCACAAAGGCACACAAAAGCTCCTCTTAAAATAAAACATAGACTGTGTAGCCCTAAAAATCCACGTGTTGATTACATATTTGCACTTGTTTGTTTCTTTACCAAAACACCCATCTCTTTTATCCCCTTTTTGTTATTATCTTAATCCCCTTGCTTGTCTTCTCACCTATTGAAGCAGCTGTTATTCATATAAATTATGAAAATGAAAGCATGTATGGGAGTGGTGGCTGAATAGGACCAATATATCATCAAAGGTCTTCGGGGTAACATATGGCCTTGGTTCAGCAAAATCACTTGTTCAGTCATTCCATTGCTTCCTAGAAAAGCAGTAAATAAAGAGTAACAAGATCTGCATACAAATATGCAGGTGCTTTAGGGTTATTTTGTGGAACCAGAAACTGGATAAGGAGTTACTATTCCTTTTCTAAAAAAAATCTACATATTAAAGAAAATTTGTAATGCACTTATTTGCCAACACATATTTCTTAGGGCTCATTCTGCTTTAGCACATCTAAACTGATCTTCCTACCACTTCCTGAGCAGAACAGGTGTTTTTCTCACACTGGCATGTAAAGGTGGTATCTGTGCTGCTTAGAGAGAAATGGGAGACAGCAAAAAGTAAAGATAAGGGGCTGAGACTATTATTATAATGGCTATTATAGCAAAAGCAATGTGTGCATTGTGTGCAGGCAGTTGGATGAAGAGTGGTTTGTTAACCTTGCTAATCTTGGTTTCAGATACTTTTCATTTTGTTGGTTTACCCCATAGTATATTGTTGCAAATGCTGACGGCGGGCACACACCTGCCTGCAGATGCAGTTATGCACAGACCTCATACAGTCAGTCAACTGAATTTCCATCTGTCATTTCCAGGAGGTATCAGTGAATTTGTACTTTGTAGAAAAGATGATTATGACTCACTGAAACCAGCATGGCAAGAAGAGATTTCGGTGATTGTCAGCACGGACTTTGCATAGAGATGAAGTACAGGTGGGCAGGAACGCTAAAGGAATGATGAGATGTGATGCTCTCAGTGCATCTGTGGGCAAAAGCATGGCTTAAGGGCAGCAATGATACAGCTCCTTGACCAAATGCAGAAACTGGTTTCCATCAGCCCTTTCTAGCAGACAGCTTGTCTCTGCTGAATGTTGACAACGCATTACATAAATTTCCCTGCAACAGCTTGTTTCAGAAACTTTCCCCAGTAATGTAGATTAAGTTAGAATTTTGTTTTGACTGCTGTAATGCATATTCATTAGATAAAAGCCCAGACAATTACTGTGATAGTTTCCCTAGCAGGTGGAGCATGTTTTAGGATTTGATGGGCATGGGATTTGCTGCAATAATCTCAGAGAAATTTGGGGGATTATTTTTGTTGGGGGTTTGTATGAAAAGTGAGAACGTAAGCAGATTTGAAGGTGATTTCATTATGTTTTTGCATTAGTTTGCTTTTACCATTTTAAATCCAGAATGAGTTCATACTTTGAACAAATGAAGGTCTCTTAGGGCAAGCAATGAACCACATAAATGAATGCTACCTAAATAATATAGTTTAAAATGCATAAATAGTAAGCAACAGTATATCTAAAGGGATATCACTTTATTACATTCACTTCCCAAAACTAGAAAGAACTAGAAAAAATATTTTCTATCTTCACTTGTATAATATTCACTTTCATCCATTATGTACATTAGGATGTACGTTGCATACATAGATTGATTTTTGTTGAGTAGGTAATATTACAGAAAATATGCATTTGTCAACATTGTTGAGAATTTGCGAACAAAAGCACAATTTCCTTTTTTCTTTTCACTAGAAAAGAGGGAAAGATTGAGAGCAGAACCGAGATGAAGAGAATAGGAGCCTGATCCTGTGCTGTTACATGAGGATCTTTCTTTTCCAGGAGCACCAGGCCCTACTGTTTATGTCACCTTCATCCCATAGGTCATGCTCACATGGGTGGTCATATTGTCTTTATTCAGATTGACCTCAGTGGTAATTTTTATAGGGGTTAGGGTCATGCTAACTGGCACTCTCAGTAGTGGATCGCTGCCAAATTAGATTTTCAAAAAGAAAATAAGGGAGATAAAATTGCACACCCAGGAAAGCACTTTATTTCATTCTACAGCACAGAATCAGAGTTTAACATTAAAGATTTAAAAATACACTTGCATAGCACAGAAGTTATCAGTCTAGACTTCCCATCTGTTGAATGCCTTGTAAGTAGCAGTAACAGTTCAGTATCTGACTTAAGCAGAAATCATCATGTAAAAATGCTAATAATTTCTCTACGCTGTTTTGTTACTAATGGAATTTCAAAGCTATGAATGCATATGTTTATATTCAATTTCTATTTATGTACTTAAACACAGACACTCTAGTGCTATGCATATTAATGTGCCAATTTGTGCTCCAGCAATGTGTATATTAACGTACATGCATATTTATATGAAGCGCTAAACTCAGTGGAAGTTTTGTCCTAGGCTTCGTAAGGAGCTTGTCTCAAACCCTGATTTGTATTTTCTTTTTAATAAACATTGGGTCAAATTTCCAGCAATTAATTTAGTTCATAAAATAGTCATCTTGTAGTTGTTTTTTAATTCTTAAGCACAAATTATTTATGAGCTGTATCATTTTCACCAGCTTGTGTAGAGATGTTTCTCTGTTGACAGCTGCTTCCATATTCCCTTCACCATCCTCGTTTGTCTTTCTTGATTTCAATGTGTTTTAATTGTGTTTTGTAATCCCCTATGCCGTTATAACTGATTAATTAGCAAACCTTCAGTTTCAGGCTCTGAATTTTTCTCTTAGGCTCAGACCATTTATAATCTCAGCTGAAAAGACAAGATCGAACATCTGCCTTGTAATTTATCTCTTTGCATCTTATACCCCTCATGATTATTGTTTGTTCTTTATTATAACTGGGGGTTTTAAGGGTGAAATGTTACATCCTGAATTATCTGGGCTGTTAGCCTGAAAATAAATCCATGCAGATGGGCTGCAGGGAAATAGTGAAAGTCAAGGAATCCACAACTCATACTCCTTTGTAGAATTTGGGGCTTCAGATATTCATAGAGAAACTGTGGCTGGTAAAAAGTAATGATAGATAAGGGTTTCTTTTGCAGAGCTTTCATCAGTTTATATTTTCAAAATTTTCTTCGCAAAGATGCGGGATAGAAACATGCATCTATTTGTATATTTATGAAGAGTAAATAAATCCAACATTTCCATGAGTCCTAGGATGCAAAAATCTATGGTTTTCAGAAAATCACATTACTTGTTTCTCCTTTCTACTAAAGCCTGTACCCACATGGAATTGTCCATCCAAAGAATCCTGTTCTCTTTGGCCTAAAATGGGCCAAAGTGGGATATTCAGGCTCTCCTGTACATAATTTCTCACACCAGTTAGAGGCTTGATGGTGCAAGCTGGCTGCTTATGTCTGTTGCAAATATGCATTTCTCTTATTCATACAATATAAGCCTTTCAAAACCTGTGAGAGCTCCAAATGCTTCTCAATAGGTTACTGTCAGTTTTGGAATGGTACTGTAAAATAATATAGTTATAAATATTTTCATTATGGAAATATAAAAGGAAAAAGAACAGTTAATGCTGGACTGTTTTTTAAACTCATCTTTTTCTTTCTTTCACAACTCTGTGTGATCTTTGTAGGTACTAGATTAAAAAATAATTTCAAACATGAATAAGAAATAACATGTGCAGAAAACTTCATTTCAGCTGGAATTAGCAATGTCAAGCATCTTTCTGGGGCTGTGATTCCAGTCTGCCGGTTTCCCAGAGCATGCAGAACAAGTGTGGCTGTGACCAACAGAGCCCATGAAGCGTTTTGAAATAGTCTCTAGTGCTCATTTCTCTCTCCAGGAAGAACTAATTTTAAATATTGCAGCAGGCCTTTCAGGAGATATGGTATCTTTCATTGCTGACTGCTGCTTTTTTTCTCAGTTGTTTCTTTTTTGTGTCTGTGGTTTTCTTTCTTTCTTTCTTTGTTTTAAGAGATCTCTCTTGCAGATGTTTATTCACTTACAGCTTTGTGTTGCCCAGATGCACTGCTCTTTTCTCAGCCTCCAACAGGTTCCCTTAGCTGCTGTCTTTGGACAGCAGTGTATCAGCAAGGAGCAGCTCTCTGTATTGCAGCTTAAGCTGAGTTTTGGGGCAACAGAGTGTTTCTTTAGAAGATGCAATGCCTCAAGAATTGATGGGACTTAAGGGAGATGCAAGACCTCCCCTATGACAATCTGTCTGCCCAAGGGAGAGCTGATGTGAGACTCACATGCAACACTTGCCTATGTTGCCTTCTGCTTATGTTTTCCATTCAAAAATCTTCGTTCGCGAAGTCAAGCCATCAATGTTTTCCATTGAGCATGGCTAGAAAGTCTGTTTTATGAAGAAGTCCATTAGCTATGTGTCTGATCAGGTGTAGGTCAGGGACTTCAGCCTACTTGGCTTTGCTAGTGAGCTAATGAAATGTTGGGGTCGCATTATGGTCCAAATAGCAACCAGTTCTGCTGGATGTGCTCATGTGAACCTGTGAGAGATGTATTACTAGAGAGTCACACAGCTGTGTTTTTCCTGTGTCTCCTGGTGACATGGTGGGAGCATAGTGGCCTCTTGGTCCCCTCAGCCCCATCAGCAAGGAAGACGTGTCTTACCTGATATTTATCAGGAGCTTGAGGGCAGGTTCACACACTTGCAGAATGGATTTTCACTAAAGGAAGCTGTATTCTGAAACTGGCAATGCTGAAACTTAAAATTATCTTCTGCTTTATTACTAGGACATATTTTTAGGCACTAATTCATGTCTCATGTGAACGCAGTCCTCCCACTCCTACATTGGGAGTACTGAACTGGAGTCTGAGGGCTGTGTGTTTCATTTTCCAGAAATAAGTGCTACCCAAGATTTTGAATATTTACGTTTGTTGCTCTTTTAAAAAAACACATCCACTGCTTTTAGGCCTGTGCATGGTGTTAAAATAGCAAAAAAAATCAAAGTACGAACTGCTGTTCTTCGCTTTCTTGTTGCTCAGTCCTCATTTTCCTCTTTGCTTAGTGGGTTTGCATCTTGATTCTGCAAACTGAAAAAAAAAAAGAAAAAAAATGAATATAAGCCCAATTGCTATGAAAATATTTTGCATATCTCCTGTTTTCTGCACTCTCCTCTTGAGCTGCAGTACCACAGCTATGGTCATCCATAAGCACCTGATGCTATTTACTCACTGTTGTCTTTGGTGGTCACTGTGAGGCTGGATCCGCTTTCAAACGTTGCTGTCCTCCATGGAGTGCTTAAGGTGTTCGTGTTATACTGACAAATGGAGAGGGTGACCCTGCAGCCTGTGTTCGCAGGATCTGCTTTTAGGCATTCAGGCTTCCCATTCAGTGCGATACAAATCCAGGTCTTACAGGACCTGGGCTTTCACAGGCACATCAAAGTAACCATGGTCTTCAAACGGAGACTGGACATTGTCTGCTCTTATGTGGGCGATGCATTCTGAGTTGCAGAAAACCAAGAGTTTATCAGCAAGTAGTGTGGCAAGAGGACAGTCTCGGCATCTCTGCTCTTGAAAGGTAAGCCAAGCCACGAAAGCTCTGGATACTGGCACTCCACAAACAAATTATAAATATAAAAGATGTGAAATATATATCTTTTGCCACAGAACAGGAATGGAATTCTACATCAAATAAAACCTAAATTCGTTATTTTATTAAAAAATAATGAAGACTCTTATTCTGTCAGCATACTTCACAGCCTAATACCAACCCAATAGCCACTGTCTTTAAAAAAATATAAAGGAAAAAAAAAGGCAGTGTATAAAACATGGAAAGATATGTTTCATACCTTTACATAAATAAGGGAAAAATAAATGAGACATTTAGGAAATGCAAATCAAATATGTTCTTTGTCTTAATCCTTTATTAGGGGAGCCTGCAATACGTAGGATTAGAAAATGATTGCTGAGAAATATTATTGGTGTATTGGGTATTTCAAGTCAGTGAGAAGTCTTTCATTTAAAAGAAAACCATCAGAAAAAGGCTGTATCAATATATGAATGGAGAGAAATCAGATATTTCTGCTACTGCAAAAAATTAATAACGTAAGTCATTAGCATTAGTGCAACTTGCTTCTCTTTCTAATTTACAGCCACATATCTAGATTAACTATAAAATATTCCTCAGTTTAGGACACACTGTCCTCCATTGAATGCTTAGTCTAGAAAGGTTATTAACATTGAATGGGGACTGTTCTCTCAGGAGAGCTGCAGATAAAATGACCAGGGAAAGAAATAGCACAACTTCTCAAATTAGCATAATTAGTAATTATCTCTTAATAGCCCCACTTGGCTTTGGAGACTTGGCACTTGAAATTCCACTTAAAGTTCAGTGAGGAAAAACAAATTTCACGCTGAAATGTCTCAATAACACAGCTGAGCTGCTGAGGTAATCGTCTGGTTTAGGTAAAGGGAAGGAGATGAACATATGGATAGGAAGATCTTTCCTGTAAGCACTGTGTTTGTGTTTGCATATGTAAAACACTCGAGGCTTAATGGTACAATTGCCACTTTCTCTGAGGGTGAGGGGAGGGCAGAAAGATGAGTGGGACTTTTCTTTAGTAGAGAGAAATAGACGAAGATAATAAATTAAAACGAGGAAATCCCATTTATTTTGCACTAGAAAAGTGTATTTTCTTTTGCAATTCTAGCTGAAATAAAAAATCTGAGACAAACAAGCCCAGCAGTGGGTAGAAACAGCAGCCTTTGTCATAGCCAGTGGCAGAACCTTACCAAATAGGGATGGTTCTCCAATATTTAACTTAAGGCAAAATCAAATGAATAAGCACAGGGAGCCTGGTAACCCTAATTTTTTTTTCTTTCTGTGGCAAGGAAATAGATGGCTCTCTGAAGATGCATTTGGCTGAGAAAGAATAAAAACACAAGAGAAATAGTTACCATTTTTACATACCTAAAGCCCAGTCTTCTTTATCCTCTGGCAGAAAACAATTTATCAGTCCATCCTGATCGAAACAAGCCTTTGTTATTAAGAAGGCACATTTTGATTTACATGTTGCACCGTTGGTTGGAAGCTTTCCACCATGGAACCCATATACAATTGATAAGCCTTCCTAAACTAGTTTGAAATAAGTTGTTCCACTCTACTCCCTTTGACAGGCAAAGCAATTCATGTTGGGTGCCAGTACATCAGTAATGGATATATAGAGATGATGGTTTGGGAGGCTTTTTGTTGTTGTTGTGTTGTTGTGGTTTTGTGTTTGCTTGTTGGGGTGTTTGTTTGTTTGTTTTCGTGGGAGATATATATATGTGTGTGTGTGTGCGTACATATATATGTATATACACTTTTAAGTGCTAGATGGCCGTATCCTGAAGGAGCAGGGAGTCAGGGGTGCAGTGATTCATGCCACACATGGTTCCTTCTGGGATAGGGTCAGGTGCCCTGAGAAGTGGCACTTTTGTTCTGCCTGCAGAGCAAAGGACCCCTTCCCACAAGGAAGTAATTTTTGGTGCCGTGTCAATATACAAAATAGGGAAGATGAAGACAAACTAGTCAGAGGAGGTTGTCAGCTGTTACAAAACTGATAGGCTGACACACTCATGGCCAGAGAAGGAAAAGGTTTGGCTTAGAAACTCTAATTAGGCTGGCCAAGGTCCATTAGCTCATCTTCACTAGTAGTGTCGCAGCCTCACACCCTATGTATCACCCTTATTATACAGGTTCTAGGTGAGAAATGTGATTAGGTGAGCTGCTATCCTGTGTTTCCAAGGCCCATCCTCTGGAAGCAATTCAAATGCCTCTATCAACCAATAAAATCCATTTCAAAATTCAGAAAGAGCATGAAGGCAAAGAGGGAGAAGGGAGAAAAGAAACTGAAGCAGATCAAAAGAAATGAAATGACATCTGAAAAATATGGGAATGACGAGAATATTGAGACTAAATTAATTACAAAAAACCCTAAAAGATGCAGAAATCAAGCAGGTCTGCTGTAAATAATCACAGGCTGTCAGAAAGCAGAAAAGTGGGGCAGTGTCATGGTAAACGAACACATTTCTCCCTATTTCCCCCCTCAGTCCTACTCCCATATGAGCACTTGACAAATAAATTAAGCTTAAGCACTAGCACTGGAGAGAGCACAGAAAAATACTCTGATGGACACCTGAGATGTCTCCTGATAGGCTGTATGTGGGCAGCTGCTGAGAAGTAAATGCTACAAAAGAAAAATGTCCACTCCTTGACAAGCCTCTTTGTTGAGTGATTGATCTGTTTCTGCTTTCCTCCTTCCTTATAATATTGGGAATGTGAGCTACTGCTTCGAGGCCAGACCTATTAAAAAAACATCTGTGAATACTAGCTTGACTGGTTTTTTCAATGCATATAGCTGGAAGTGGTGGATGTTGATTTTTCTTAGTACCCTAGGCAGGATTTTTTAGGGCAGATTTTTCAGAACAGGTCTTTCTCATTTTGCTTTTAAATTTCTTCTTGATAAATACAGGAGAACCAGTTGGGTGGTTGCACACGTGTCTTGTTTGTTTGCAAAGCTCATAAGAAAAGTGATCTTGTCAAATTCAGGAACCCTAAATTTGATTTTTGGGTCTGCTGCTGTTGTTTTTGTGAGACTGGCAATCCGCTTGCCTCCCGTCTGCATAGGGTCCAGGAGGACAGACAGAATACATTCATCACTATTATTTATAATCTCTGCTCTGTGAGCTGTGTAGAGACCACCAAATTATGTCTGAAATAATGTGGTCCTGATCTCATTTGGGACCTCCTGCTTGCTGTTGTAAAGTAATAGCAATGTTACTAAATGGCGTTAAGTTTTATTTCTAGGCACTGAGGAAGCTGGGTATGTAACCTGGAGGTGACCTGAACTACCAAAGGCTGCTTCGGTGACAGCTGATCTTCTCTGACAGCAATTAATTATTTGGCCTAATTCTGTAGTGCTTGGCAAACCTTAGTGAGGTGCAAAGGGCATTTCTGTTCTGCTAAAACCAATGCTACAGAGGAGTGCTCAGCAGTTCAGTCAGGATTGGAGCTTTAAAATTGGACGGAGTAAGGAAGCGGAGAAACATTAAAATTACCTAGCAGAAAAAATGCCTGAGGATAATTCATTCTCCTAAAAATTGCTATTGGGTCATACTGGCTTCATAAGTAGCATTTAATTGTGTCAAGCTGATGATCTGCTGCCTTGTTCCATTTTTTCTTTCCTTTTCCAATTTTTGGAACCATCAATTTTGGCTATTTCTTGGATTGCTGGTAATTCAGAACAGGGGGTGAGTAAGAACATACTGTGTATTACATTTGCGTTGCTTTCAAACAGAGTTAAGCATAACCTGTATATATAGATCATGGTAAGGAAATATCAGTAATTTGAAGTGGAAGAGCAAATTGGACAACCTAACAGACCTATAAGGCCTATTCTCCTTCATTTAATAAAAGTAGGTCAATGCAGGTTTTATGCTGTTCACATTAGTGTCGTTCAATTTGGCTTTACTAAGAAAAGCTAATGGCTGGTTAAGCATTACTGGAGCAAAATATCAGAAAAGAAATTAGAAAAATATAAATGGGTAAAGAAACATAACAAAGCAAAGCCTTAAGTCATTGGAATATTCTGATAAAATTTGTTAAGTAGCATCAACCAATCCCCTGGTTTTGAAACTCCCATTTGCACCATGATGACAGTATAAAGGAACTGGTAAAAAAAAATCTTGTGTAATTTTTAGCTTCAGATCAACTGATGAACTAGATGGTGAGTAAATAATTTTGCAAAACAGGTGGAAAAGCATAGTCTCTGCAGCAGTAGCAGTGCATTAAACCTGATTAGTGGTATGGTAGAAGGTATTTGAATTTATTTGACAATGAACGAAGTCAATCATTTTAATTTTACCTCTTCGTATGACATTCTGTTTTAAAAATTCTTTGAAATCAGTTTTGAAAAGTCCCAAGTGTTTGCTCTCACTTGCACACAAATTGTTTTATTTTACACACACATATATATTGTATTTTCAATTTTGTTTTCCTTGGTTTCTGAGAAGAAACAGAGAATTTAATTGACCCCCAAATGACTTTTCTTAATCTAGTATCTCATCTCAGGAAGTGAGCCATTCCAAAAAACCCCAAGATATATGTTTGATTTCAACAAGATGCCAAATCACATCCCAGGCTGCACCAAAAGAAGTATGTTCAGCAAGTCAAGGGAGGTGGTTTTCCTTCTCTGTTCCACCGTTGTGAGACCCCATCTGAAGTACTGTGTTCCGATCTGGGCCCCCCAGCGTAAAAAAGCCATAGACCTGCTCGAGTGGGTCCAGAGGAGGCCACGACAATGATCAGAGGGCTGGAGCACCTATCCTATGAAGACAGCTGAGAGAGTTGAGGTTGTTCATCCTGGAGAAGAGAAGACTTCAGGGAGACCTTAGAGAGGTCTACAGGAAAGATGGGGAGGGACTCTTTTTTGGGGAGTATACTAATAGGACAAGGGATAATGGCTTTAAACTGAAGACGATAGGTTTGGATTAGATATTAGGAAGAAATTCTTTACTGTGAGGGAAGGGAGACACTGCAACAAGTTGTCCTGGGTAGCTGTGGCTGTCCCATTCCTGAAAGTGGTCAAGGCCAGGTTGGAAGGGGACTTTGAGCAACCTGCTCTAGTGGAAGGAGTCACTGTGGCAGTGGGTTGGAACTGGATGAGCTTTAAGGTCCCTTCCAACTTAAATCATTCTATGATTCATTCTATAATTCTATGATTTAATGCCATAGAGGTGCCATTTAGCATGCATCTTGCGTATTATGGTCTTGAAGAATCCACAAAGTTGTGTGCCAATTTTGCAACTTACTCCAAGTGTGTGGCTCACAGATGAATTTCCTGTCGTCTGTTGCACAGTGTGCATCTTCAGTTTCTGCAGCACTTTCTGAACCGTCTGTGGCTTGATGCAGTTGTGCCTATGCAGTATAATTCTTAAGTTGCAAATATCTAAGGTCTGTCAACAGTATTTTAAGTGTCTGTTTATCCTAATTTCTTTAAATGTTTGTGGATGAGATCTATTTCTCTAGCATTCAGACCTTTGCTTCTCCTTGTCTTTCCCTCAGACATCTGTGGTTATACAAGGAATCTGCTCTTATAACAGAGATGAATTGTCATTGCATACTTAATTTTTAAATATAGTGTTTATCTCTAACTCCCACTGTCCACAGATATTTGTATGAGACCTTATGTGGTTTGAACTTGGTATATCCTCCTTGAAGAACAGGAGACCATGAAGCCTCTCTTTCAGAAATAATAATAAAAAAAACCCCAAAACTTGAGAGAGAGGATCAAAACCCAAAAGATCTCATCCGAAATAATTCTATAGGGTTTTTATAACCAACAGGTTGCTGCAGTCACAATGAAATGAATCAGAAAAAGTAGTTCAGCTTGCAGTGGCATGAGCTGCCAGTTTTCCTTCTGTCTCCCAATGAAGAAAGAGCCAAGATCTGCTTTAAATTCTGACATCTGGTAAAGTGTAGTGATGTATGGTTCGGCACACAAGCCAGTACATTGCACAACAAAGTATGTCATTTATGAGGCTCTCTAAATATAGGAAAGCAGTTTCTTTAAGTAATGCAGTAAATAACAGAGTGGGTATTTTAGTTCAAGGGAATGTATAAGCCTTGAGGCTGAATTCCAGTAAAGACGTTTTTATGTGGATACAGATCTTGGATTATTGAGACCATATGCTTACCTGTCTGTAGTTTCTGTATTACCCTATGATCATTACTGCCTGGCATCTTGCAATAAATATTCATAATTGACTAGAGATGGTACAAGAAACAAACTGATCTCATTTAATTTAAAAAAAAAAATAAATCTGAGCTGTCAATATCAAAACTTTCTTATACAATTGTCAGTGTGGGTATGTGTTGTTCAAATTGCTGGAAATTACAAGTGTCAGCATCGCCAAACACCTCTAACAGTGAAATCTCAATGAAAATAATTTCTTTGCTCATTCCTTGGGTGAAAGAAGAAATTGGCCATTGATTTCACAAGTGGAGCCTGAGATCCTGCAGCCCTGAGTAAGACTTGCTGTGTTAGTTCAGAGCTGGGAGCTGGCGGGCCTCCAGCCTCCAGCAGCAATCATCAGCAAACATTTAGGAAGGGGCAGGACAAGGTATGTCAGAAATCTTTCCCTTTTGTATGTTTAAAGCAAGTGTGCAGTGGCCATTGGCGGACATGAATTTATCCAGTCCTTTTGAACATGTGTAATTTAATACGTAGATAGTCTTGCTTAAGCTAGTGAGTTCACTGAAAGGTAGGTAGTGTGCAATTGGTAGTGTGCAGACTTCTATAAATTACCTTTGATATCCCAAGGCCAATGGCTACCAATCTGTACACACCACAGTTTATGGCCCTAAAGGTCCGATGGAATTCCAAATTCGG
>JANHGB010009815.1:0-37191 GCA_026283785.1 Coracopsis vasa | reverse complement strand
AGTGTAACCAGCCCTGGTGCTAAAAAGCAGTAGTCCTGCTAACTGGAGGCCAGGGTATTTGAACTGGTGCCCTGTGACCCAGACTGAGTGCCTGATCCAGGCATAAAACGTGGTTTCTTCTTGTTGGATGAGTTGTAACCCTGATCAGGCATGAACCAGGAGGGGAATGAAGTACCTGTGCTTCTTAGTGCTTCAGCACTGAGAGAGCTGGGGGGGGAAATGCAGGACACACAAGGCTTTGTATTGAATCTCCCTTTTGGAATATTTTGGGGTATTGAATCAGTAAGCAGAATTCAGGAGCCTAGTAAAAGGTTCCTGGCTGATTCTGTCTTCATGTGACCACATAGGTTTTGCTAAACCATAGCTTTTTTTAAACCAGCACAGAAAGAACACACTTCTGGGTTTGGCATATAGATTAGCTGTTTCCTGCCAGTTATGGCTGCTTTCTGGTTTGGAGTCGGAAACAATGGTGAAAGCTGATAGAACAAACCACTGTACCACTAGTGAAAGGAGTCAGTAATAGGATTTATTTATGGCTACTTTGTGACTTGCAGAATTGTAGTTGAGCAGGGACTATTCCTGTTGAAGTGCTAGCATCAACCCATCCTTTTCTTAGCTTTCTCTTTGTTTCTCTGCCCTGAATACTACATTCTCCATCACTTTAAAAGTTTTGAGCTGCATTGTTGCCACATGAGCAGTTGATCAATTCTTCACTTCTACAACAGTAGATTATGTGTGATAGGAGGTTCTCATTGGGTGGTGTGGGTGCATCTCCTCCTCACCAAAATGTGTTAAAGCTTTGGACATGACCTGTGAAATCAAAGCCGTACTGTGTTGACATTGAGTGTCTAAGGTGGTGGTGTGATACTACTTTACAGTGGACAAGCAGTAACACAATTATCTTCACTAGACCCCTGGATTTCAGCTGTGTAACGTAGCTACAGTCCCCACCTTCCATTCAACTTCCTCTGTTGCAAGTCTATCTGTATTTTGAAACCCTTTGTAGAGTTGTACCTCTTTAACAGAATGAGGTTGAAGGGATGGTACAGGGCTGCGTGACTACTTCAGGCTCATCCATTTGTCAGGGAAATTGTTTTCTAGTGCTGCATACTGATAGAAAGTGTCAAGCCTGATAAATGTGCTTAAGCTTCTTCACTTCTTCATTGTCCCTAGAGCTTAGTTTCAAGAAAGAAATATTGATAGGTAAAATATTGGGAGATGCTCACCAGGGACTAACCTGGAGTGGAGACAAGGCAGGAATACTTTAATTTTGAAGCTTGGATAAACAGTGAAAGGAGCAAACACCTTCTTTTGTTTTATAAGGATCTTATTTAATAATAATAAAGGAAAATATGGAAGGGACCCAAACTTCATGCATTGAAGTGTCTGGGAGGGAACATCCTTTCAAACTCTTGGTGTGTTGCAGATAACAGCACCCTTCCTTTAATCAGCAGTCTTTTTTCCAAGTGCTTTTTTTAATGCAGTGCAGAGTCAGAGAGTCTGGGCATCTTATTTCTGTGCACTGGTTGAAATAGCTCTTCCTGCTGGAATCGAAATCGGAAATGACCTGAGCTACACACGCTCAACAAGAGGAAGATGGGGAGTGGCTTATGGCTGGAAACTTGTTCTGTTTATCTGTTCAGTAGCTTAGAAATAATGACTTTTGAAATGGTAGGAATTTGGCTAATGGGAGCATTCACTGTCTTATCTATGTGTGATGCTGGGAAAAAGTGGTATTCTCCTTGTGAGATTTTAGTTATACTAAAATTTGGGACTAATACAGTTACAAAATTGTTTTCCCCCCTAACACCACGTTCATAGAGTTGCCTTGAACCAAGAACTTCTTGAATAGTTTTTTCTTACAATGTCAGCATACAGGTCAGTATTCAAAAGAGTTACTTTATTTTTAAAGATAGCTTATGTTGATACTTCTGACTGCTTTAGTCTAAAGTGGATAAATATAAAAGGGCCTCTTGTTTAATTGTTATGGGTGTAATTTTTTCCTAATGCCTGTTTTGTAGGGAGTTGCCAAAGGATTTAGATCTTGGCTATGGTTTAAAGTTTGGCTTTTCAGTTGGCAGGAGGAGAGAAGAAAAGAAAAAGGGTGTCTCTGAAGTACATACTGAAGCGACCAACATGTCTTGAATGCGAATGATGAGGTCTTCCTAAATGTAAATGCTTTGCCCTGGCAATCTATAAGTGTTTTTATGTTTGCTTTAGGATGGTCACTATCTTCAGACTAGCACTAGTTCTCAGGGATGGTTATATTTTCCAGAGGGACAACCTTAAGGAATGATTATAGTAATGGAGTTCTGTGAATAGCAGGTCTTTCCTATACCTAGGAGAGCCATTTTTGTGCCTGGAGAAGTCACTAAGGATGTGAGCAAAAAGGACAGAAGACTAAATCTATCTTGTCTAGAGATCAAATGCTCCACTGGAGTGAGTATTGAAAATAGTTTGGGGAACCAAGATGGGTTTTGGTGCCTGCAGCAGTCAACTACATGAAATAAGCCTGTTCAAGTCCTGGGACATCAGAGGCTTAATTTGAGCTGACCTCTCATTGAAGGACTCAAAAAGACAGCCCTTGCAATTCAGCTTGTCCAACTTGATTAGATTCTATCTGGAGCTTGATTGAATTTGTGGACAAGATTATGAAAAGCAGCATGACTGTCAATGAGGTGCGCAGTCTTTGAGGAGAAACTCTAGTATCCCAGAGGGTAGAGCTTTTCAGTTATGAATATGAGAATTACTTGATTTAGTAACAGGCATTCTTGCTGCTGTGCTGTTAGTGATACTAGTTTAACACATAGCTTATGTGGTACTTGTTACCCTGAACTTGGTGTTTGCTTGAATCTTAATTATCTTGCAAGCAGAGGGCTTTCTTCCCATCTTAGCTATTACCAAAGTGGCCTTAGCCCCTGGGATCAGAGCTGTTGAGGGAAAAGCTTTGATCTTCAAGCGCAGCAGCAAAAATAGCCTTGCTTGTTAGGGTGGAGTTGTGTCCGCTGTGCATCATTGCTCTAGCAGGTCAGGCTGGCTAGATGATGACCTCTGGATAGCTTACTTAAACAACACGTCTTAATGTTTGTGTAGTGGATATCAAAGGCAGACTCTCATTTGAGGACTTAAGGATTTTATAGCCTTTTTGTAAGATGAGAGGAAAATGGAGGAAAAACTTGATATCTTCCCCCTGTGGATGAGGTAAATGACACGTTTTAGAAGCACTTTGCTGCCTACTGTTTCTTTCTTTTCTTCCTCTGTTTTAGCAAGTGTGGCATTGTTCTGCAGCTCAGAGACCGCTCCAGTGGTGTGCTGAGTGATTGCTTGAGCCTGTTGAGAGTCAGCCTACCCGTCACAGTGCTGAATAGTCAGGACTTTTCATGCTCTTGTGTTTTTGTTTTCCTCCTGTTGCTAAATGTTATGAGGTGATGCTAGAGAGAAAAAAATCTCTACCTTCATATACATTGGCAGCTGTTAATGGGGGAAGTAGTACTTTGTCAATACTGGGGAGATCTCACTTGTTGAAACTATGCTTTTTACCTTGGTTGGTTTTTTCTTGTTGAAATAAAAGCAAGTTGATGCAGAAATAACAGTAATTTATAAGCCTGAGAACTATGCCTATATAAACGATTACAAGTCTTTTTGGCTACTGCCAAATCATGAAGAAATCTAATATTTACCTGTCTACTTATCAAATGTCTTTACAACAGTTTTGCTGTAACTCAAGGGAACTAACAAAAGATGTGACAGATTTGAAAATGAATTTGTACTTAGTCCCTAAAAACTTACTAAATATGTTTTTCTACTGGGTACACTGGCAGGATACATCTGTCTGACAAAGTGTATGGGGAAGGTGCTATATTTCTTGGGGTTTTTTCTCCTTTTGAGATGGCCATATCAGAAATGGGCATGTCTGTGTGTGCGTGCAAGGAATCTGTGGGTTTTGTCTTTAAGATATTAAATCTGCTCTTTGCTTTATCCCCAACAGAGCTGGCAGCATGGATTGCTTCAGGGCCTCCCATTTCAGTGTGCTGTTTGGTTGTCAGGAGCCAAGCTTATCTATTTGACTTCATGCTAGTGCCTCTCATCTGCTTCAGTGCAGCTTGATCAGCTGAGGGGTAGGCAATTTAGGGAAGGCAGGGACATAAAACACAGTTGTTTCTGCAAGGGTTTGACTGTTGGTTTATAAATAGTGGGAAGCAGGTAGCTGTTACAGCCTGCACAAACAATTGCTGTAATTACAGTTGTGTGATGGCAAAAGGGAGAGATGCTAATGCTTCTCTACACCCTTAACGTGCTTTTCTTTGACAGTGTATGTTCTCTATGCTGCCCAAAGACCTTGCCATAGTCTTTGGTTTTGTTTTCAGTGGTGAACTCAAGAATTAACAGAGAATTTTTATTTGTTTTCTTTCAAAAATGGTAGAAGTTTCTTTTGCTCTTCAGTTTTCAGCCTTCTTCCATGTCTGCTTTTCCACTATGCAACCAGATGATCTCTGTGAAGATGCAGCTCATCAAAAATGACTGCTTTAGAAGATGAGCTTCTCCTGCACATACTAGGAAGTGGGGCAGAGGATTTCAGGGTATTGTTCGTTTGGCTCTGAATGCTTTGGGAGTCAGGGATTTTGGGTCTGGATGGAAAGAATCTCAGACCTTTCTTGTGCTAGAATCTGCAAACCATTGGATTTGAGTTCTTTGTCCAGTTGCAGCTTGTTTTGTGTGTTTGTATCTTGGATTACTTTTTGCTTGCATTTAATGGTGATCTGTTTTAGGTGACTGTGCTAGAGGAAAGCTGTAACAGCTCCCCTGCTGTGAGCTGTCAAGCTCAGGCACTAGAACTAGTTTTCCTCCTCCACATCCATAGCACACTTCATGATCTATTTTGTGGCTGTGATGGTGGTGAGCCCAACAGGTGGATCAGTTGCTCTTCCACATTATGCCCATTTCTGTACTCTCTCCTGCTTATCCTTCTGCAAGAGGTTCGGATCTTGTGTAAATGTGGTGTAGGACCCTGGGGTTGGAGCCTTCTTGTGGGGAAGCTGAAGCTGCATGGCTTTCCCTGTTGTGACCATTTCCTCCCTCACTTTCCTAAATTAATGGAGTGAAACACCTTCAAGAGCATCACTCATGCTGCTCAGTGCTGCCTTTGAAGAGTATTAATACCTTTCAGGTGTCAGCACTTCTCTGACCTGTCAGACATGAGCACAACTGTATATCTTACCTCTTCCTCTCTACCCCATCCTTCTTTCTGTCTTCCCACTCTCCAAGGAAAACCTGAGCTGTGGACTGAGGATTATCCTGTATTGTTTTTGTTGCAATAACCTGGTGTGGCTGCTCTGCATTCACCCTGTCATTCATTTAACCAAAGATCTGGATCCTTTGGCTGTGTCTCCCTGATTGACCTCTGATGGGGGAAGAGCGGTCAATACTGTGATTAGCTGAAGAGCTGGAGCGGCAGTGGTGCTTGGCAGGCTGGGCTGTGGGGCTGCAGAGGAGGGTTGAGCAAGGAGCTCTCATGCATGCTGGCAGCTTCCCACCTCCCGGGTTCGTTGCTGTGCAGCTCTGGAAGGCAGCAGCCAATGGGATGCACGAGCATCCATGCAGTTGGGCTCACTGAATAACTCCCAAGGTGCCTTGTTTTCAGTCTGAAGCGTGTAACTTCTCTATTGTTGCTTTTTTTCCTTCCCTACATCTCCTTTCCTCCCCCCTCAGCTGTCTTGTTTTGGTTTTTTGAGGAATAACATGCATGCTGTTGAGTCTCTCGCTTGGTCTCAAATGGTACTTGCTGCATTTCACACTCACAGAGTGACTGTCCCTGCTGTTCCTTGTGGGGGGAGATCTGTCACCTTTTGGTGCTTCGTGACTGTATCAGGTGGGGTAAACCTGAGCTTTGAAGGTTTGTGCTTTGTCTAGCATTCTAAGCAAGATGAAAATAGCCCTAAAATGGGGTCATCAGCCATTTCACGTGCATGGGCTCTCTTCCAGTTATACATGCCAGCATAAATGCTGTATAACTGCATAATGATTTGGGGCCCTCAGTGCAGGAGAGCTCTTGCTTCCACTCCAGAGTGAAGCATACCACCACTGAGATGGTTTGGAGTCTGAGCTGTGAAGAGAGATTGGGAGGATTGGGACACTTCAGGCTGGTGAGGAGAAGGCAAATGGACAGATGCTATGAGCAGCCTTTGCATACCTGAAGGAGGGACGTGGAGAAGACAGCAGCAGCGTCTTTTCAGAGGTGCCCAGCAGAAGGGCAAGCAACAAGTTGCAATGGGAAATGGCACTTCAGTGCAATTGCTTAGGAACGTTTTCCTTTGTAGTGCTGAAGGAAGGTTTGGGAGCTGAGACACTCGAAAGTTGCCTGGGCAAGGCTCTCTGAGCAAACCCATCTGTTAAATCAGCCCTATTTTTAGCAGCAGGTTGCACTACAGTGACCTCCAGAGGTCTTCTCCAGCCTATTGTTTTCTATTATCTTATGGAATCTGTGAAATTGAGGTTTGTCTCAATCTCATAGATGTAACATGCTGGCATAGCGGAGTGAACGCTATAAAACTGAGCTTTGAATGTGAACATTTAACATTTATGGGAATAAATCTTTCAGGTCTATGCCTATTTTCAGATTACTTTCTTTACTTACTTACTTACTTCAGATTACTTTTTAGCTGCTTTCCCTCTTCTCCATTGGGTGCTGAGTTCAGACTGAACAGTGCTTTGTTTTCCCAGTTACAAACACCCCCCCCCCATTAGCGTTGTGATCTCTCTTTAGAAATGATGTCTTACATTCACGTATTTTCCATATAGTCCTTTCAGAATAGTCCAGACTAACATGTAAAGAAAGCCATTCTTATTTCATCTTCATTAAAGTCCAGTGGGTTACAATCTAGCTAGAATAAAAAGCTAATTTCCAGCCTTTTCCACCCTGTGGGATCCCAGGAGGTTACTGGAGCAGCACACTGCCCCAGTTTCTTTTCCTCATGTGTGTGATGACTGAATTGTGTTTCTGTTTGGTGTTTTAAGCATGACTCTTCATAAGCTAATTGGGTAGCAAGCTGGTATATGTAGGGCTGGATTTGACAGATGACTTTAGAGGGGGGAAGGCAACTTAAGTAGCTTAATAGGATTTAGCTCTGTCTGCACTGTCTTGCCAGAGCATGTTACAAACCACTTTAGTAGGATTCCTTCTTTAAATATAGCCATGACATCAGTGTAAGCAGAACCCCTGAGAGCTCTGGGAACCTTCCTGAAAAATCAATCTCGAGATGCAGTTCAGAAGATTTGATGAATGAACAAATACCTGCTCAGGAGCTTGAGGAATCCTACCAGCACTCATCTCGCAAGCAGGATAGAAGGATCTCTGAAGGAGGGTATTAGTTTGCCTGTAAAGTGCATTGATTCCTAATGGAAATGATCCATCTGTCTAGGGAAAGCAGAGCAGCTAATGAAAAATGCTGTTAAGACACAGTGGGGCAAACGCCTGTTTCTTTTAACTGATGCAACTGCTACTACAGCAAAACAGCCCCATGTCCTGCATATTCCTAAAATGGTGGTAAAGGAAGCTAAAAGAGAGGTGTATCTGTGCTTAAACAGCTGATATAAACCCAATGCTCTAAAAGTTTTCAGGCCAGTGGTCCATGACAACTTCCAGCTTTGCAGGCAGGCAAGCACTAAGAGCTGAACAGCTATGCTTAGTGGAAAGGACACAGTTTCCATCTTCCCATGACCCTGTGGGGAAACGGAGAAGCTGTGCAAGGAGCTGCTCAGAACTGAAGCCACGAAGTGGAATGTCCTCTTTATTTACGTGTTGAGGCACCATATTTGACATGTAACTGCAAAGCTTTTTTACTCTGTATGTGCCATTAGTGTTAGTTGTTTCCCTATTCTCAGGAATGGCATTCAGGAGAGGTAAATTTAAATTGTGTGCTCCCCTTTTTATCAGCGTGATGACTGGGCAGCAGAAGTGGAGGGGTAAGGCTGTGACCACTTGCCACAGTGCTGCTCTTGAGGGAACAGCATCTGACTTTCCCCTGGTTGCTGAGAGGGCCATCTGCAGCTTAATGGGGAAACCTATAAAGAAATCATCTATATTCAAACTGCATTTCCCTTCAGTATAACTGCTGGAGGCCCTAATCCCTTCTCGGGGCTTGGCATGGAGCCTGCATGAGGCCTTAGCTCCATAGTTTCCCTTGCGCAGGCTGCAGTGCTGAGCAGAGAAGTGGTTAATGACGCTCCCAGTCTTGTCAGTGGTGCAGAAACACAGGCTCCAGCTGTGACTGTGGTGGGTCTTGGCTGGCTTGGGTAGTTTTTTGATCTGCTTCCTCTGTTAGTCTCTCTATGGTATTTCTTTTTCCTGGGTTTGAAGGTTCTCAATAGTGAATATTGGTTGGCTTTGTCCCTGATGGGGTTTTTTGAGAGTTTGTTCTTGAAAGAAAGAAAAGGGAAGCAAAAACCCAACTCAACCCCCCCACCAAAATAAAACCAAGGAAGACTCAATGTGGAAATGCTTGCTGCATATGAATGAGCCTCTTTTGGGGGAAGGAAATTTAAGTCAAAGGAAGTTGATTTCCTCTTTTTTCCCCTTTTTTATTTAACTCTGACTGTGGTAGTCTTCAAAGAGGAAGTTTGGAGAGAATTTATGGTAAGAAGTGTGACACTTGTTTGTCTCTGACATTTAAATGGCACATTTGCATTGTCTGTCCAAGGAGGTCAGTTCAGGTCCTCAGTCAATATATGGCTCAGAGGTCTGTGTTCCCCCTTCCCTGACTTACAGAACATATCCCTATGGGATATTGCCCCTTTCCAGTTCTTTGTGACCTCTCCACATGACTCACATACTGTATTAAAGCTGACTTCAAATACAAATTATTTTAAGGACAATGAGTAGCACAATGAGACGTGACTTCTTAGACATGTACAGCAGTTTGCCTTTGATTTTGCTCTTCATCCCCTCCCAGAGGTCAGCCCTCAGGGTAGCTAGACTAGTGTCATTTGCTAATGTAATTGAGAATAGGCTTAATGTGTATTATGAACTACACCAAGTTTTTGCTGTGTAAACAGTTGTTTGACCTGCTTCAGTTGTGTTAGACAAATGCCAGTGAAGCTGAATGGGGTTACATATAAATGGAAATGCAGTGCCCCGTTTTTGTTGTTGTTTTTCTTGTTGTTCCAAACTTCTCACTCTTGATTCTGAAGATTGACTTCAAGTTGCAAACTGAACACAAACTGGATATGAATCTCCATGTTAAAGACACCTGAGGAGCACCAATCTAACCTATTCCCATCATTCAGAGATAAATGCAGAAGACCAATTACAGCAACTTACCTTCCTGTCCATTTAGTGTTAATAGAAGCAGTTCGTGAAACCATTTGCAGTGGATTTGTTATCTTGGCCAGAAAGTGTATCTTTTCCTTCTAATTAATCTTTATTTTATTAAACTCGGGTGCCTCCGAATGCCAAAGTGTGTGCTAGAGCTGTGGCTTAAACGTTTTCCTAATAGCTGATGTTTAGAAAAAGACCTCTTCATGTTGCTAATGGTATGAAACAAGTTGTATAAACATTAGCAGGCACCTTAAGATGCTTTTCAGGACTAACATTAGTAACAATATGATGTTGGGGGTTTCCATTCCAATTTGGACTCTCTCAAATTATCCTGCATCCCTTTTGTGGTTCAATGCAACAAATGCTATACTTGAATTTGTCGTATACAGCACTAGACGCATGGCACAAAACCTCCTAAACCATAAATGGGATTAAAATGATGCCTGCAGAGATGTGGCCATTGAGAATTTCCTGGGCATGGGATCATTCTGCAGATGATTCAAGGACACAACCCCATTAGCCCAGCAATGATCATGGTTTCTATATTTGTCTTAATCTTTTTCCACCTCTACTGTGTTTCTTCACACTTTCTGTGTTCCTGTGGTACAGTCGGGATACTTTCATAATCCTTCTGATTGCAAGGAGTACTAATTCCTTGTTTCCAGGTATAGCTGATTTGAAAAAAGGCAAGTGTTTAATGTTCTTTGCAGATCAGCTATGGGCCTTGGCATAAATCCTTGCTCTGTCCTGAACAGTCTCCTTAAAAATGAGCTTGGTAGGTCTGAATAGACATTGAACTATGTTATGTGCACACAGTACATGGGAACCAAGGTAAAGTTGGCACTTCTGTTAATCCTCTTGTTGTACTTCTCCCAAAGTGAGTGAGCTTCCCTGTCTGCTTGGGACCAGTCAGTGAGCCTTACTAAATCCTGGTTACAGTCCCACCAAAATTCCTTGGCAGTGGAATGTTGCAGTGATGCTGTGAAGGGAATGAGGCCCCATGCACAGTCCCATAGTGGAAACTTGTGAAAGGCAGCCTGCCATGGCTTTCCAAAATCACTTCAGTCCAAGTGTGGTGGTTAAAAATATCTTCTCTTAAAATGAGCTTCTTTCATGAGGAAGTTTGGGAGACAAATTTAGAAGCTCACTGTGGGTTTTTTATCACTTGGGTGCTCTGGTTTTGGCTGGGGTAGTTATTTTTCTTCATAGTAGCTGGTATGGGGCTCTGTTTTGGATTTATGCTGGAAACAGTGTTGATAACCCAGGGATGTTTTCATTATCACTGAGCAGTGCTTATACAAAGCCAAGCCCTTTTCTGCTCCTCATCTCACCAGCAAGGGGGCTGGGGATGTACAAGCAGTTGGGAGGGCACACAGCTGGGACAACAACTGACCCAAAAGGTGGATATTCCAGACCATATGATGTTATGCTCAGCATACAGAGCTGGAGAAAGAAGGAGGAAGGGAGGACGTTTGGAGTAATGGTGTCTTCCCAAGTAACTTGGTGGAGCCCTGCTGTCCTGGAGATGGCCAAACTCCTGCCTGACCATGGGAAGTGCTGAATGGAGTCCCTTTTCCGCTTTGCTTGTGTGTGCAGCTTTTGCTTTACCTATTAAAGTGTCTTTATCTCAACCCATGAGTTTTCTCTCTTTTATTCTTCCAGTTCTCTCCCCATTCCACTGGGGTGTGCATGAAAAGTGGTGGCTGTGTGGGGCTGAGTTGCTATCTGGGGTTACACCATGACGTTGGGGTAGATGGCAAGTGGGCATACGCAGACTGTTCCCCTCTCAGCTGCTTTGGTATGGCTGCAACTCATGAGCTGCATAGAGAAGGTACCAGAGAAGTATAGCGAGAGGAAGAATGCTTGTGCTGGACATCTGTGCTTGTGTCCTATGCAACTGAACATACACACTGCTAAGAAATTGAAACAATTTCTTTGCCCTGTAAAACTTCTTAAGTAACTAAGTTGTATAAATGTGATCATTTATACACATTTTACACACATGTAATGTGATCATCACATCACAGTGTCAGTGATGTGATACTGTGTCACTGAAGACAAACCAGCAAGTTCAAAATAATAGTAGAAGCCAGCAGAACCCCATTGTCTACAGTGTTTATCATGCTTATGGAAACAGTGCCGTCCCTGATGATGGGATGGACTAACCTTGTTGATGATGTTCCTTTGGGGAAGTTTCCACAACCAGGTCAGGTTTTTGTTTTCAGTTCCAGTCAGGGGTGGTTCTGCTCATTTCCGTTTGTGTTCCCCTCCCTCCCTAATGCCTTGTTTATCCTCTTCCAAATAGAAATGGCATGCAAAAGTCTGTCTCAAAGCAGACTGATGGCTGCCTGCTAAGGGGTGCTGTGTGGTGTATACTGCTTGCAGTGACCTCCCTGCCAGGCCTTTCCTGGTCTGGGCATTGGAGCTGAGGGTTTGAGCTCTGTGTCTTCAAACTCTATGGTGGCTGATCTCTTCTCATTTGGTTGGCTGGCTTAAGAGGAGATGATTAAGAAGATCAAGAAGCTGCTGTGAGCCTGGATATGGCATTTAATCTTAACCAGTGCCTATTTGGCACTGGAAGGTACAGGGTTTAGGTCCTACAGAGGAACAGGAGAATTGGAGATGATGTGTGTAATCATGTTTACTGAAAGACCCTATCTGTAGAGAACTCTTGAAATTCACAGGAGCAGTATGAATACTTGGTTTTCAAACCATATCTAATAAGAAACAGCAACCACAAAAGAGCAGCTAGCCTGAAATAAAGCATGGATGTCTTTCAGCTGGAGTCTTGAAAATAAACCCTTGAGGTTGGCATCTACTCCAGAGCACGCATGGTCAGCACATACAGATAAACAAATGCAGTGTCCCAGTGCTTTGCTTGATGATGTGTAAGGATAGGCACATAGGAGAGAGACTTTCTTCCTCTAAATGAAGTGCATTGTCTCTGAGAGCCCATATTGTAGGAGGGGGAAGGGAAAAAGGATGGAAATTAGATTAAGTCACTGGGCTTCGGGCCTAAGCATTTCCTGCCTTTTTCTTTTTTAATACACCAGTGCTGCCTAACTCATGTGCTGGCTTGTGCAGGTGTGCCCTGGTCCCTGCCTGCATGCAACAGGCAGCTTGGCAGTGCCATGTTTTGCCTTCAGGGAGTTCCAGGCCTGCAGGAGCATAGCTGAACTCCTGCTGCAGAACTGAGGATGGGGAATTGTCTTGGCATGGGAATTTATACAGCATTTGGGTTTAAGCCAGATAATGCAGGCAGTGCTTGCTTATCCCAGAGTTGTAGGAGCATTAAATTCATACTTCCTTTATAGCATAGGGCTTTTCTGCTATCCAGTTTTCTGGAAAACTACCTTGCAAGGAGATTGTGTTTTAAGGCTTTAATGGATGATACAGCTTTCTAACCAAGGAAGTAACGCTCCTTCTGAAGGACCTTGAGTAAAGTAGCCAGTGTTAGGCAGGAATGTGTGAACTAATCTGTGGGAAAGGAATGTCTGGTGAAACTGTGCAGGTCTGCCATGGATGAGCTGGGCAAACTGAGTGTGGACACAAGCAGTGCAAGACACCCACTGAATTCTTCCAGCTATCCTTTCAGTGCTCTTTGCCTCAATATTCCAAATATTTATCCAACTCTTTCCTTTAAACTAAGTTAACTAATCCTTTTAACTTTGTCCAACTGGGAATACTAGGAAGGCATGAACTTCTAAAGCTGAAGGCCCATTTCCAGGAGGATTCCTTACACAGTTTGCTGGTCTGGGATTTGGGGCAAAGACCTGCATGAACACTGATGCATCCATGGTAGGTTATATAGAGCCCTGCAAGGGAATCTGCAGAATCCCCAGAAAGGAAATCCGCCTTTTCAGTGAGAATGCTCATTTGACAAGCTGCCAGTTCTGAGCTAAGCCTCATTTAATGAAGATTTAGTCTGTGGGGACCTGTCAGTGGAAACCGAGTTTGGTGAGTGTCTCATTCTTTTCATCGCTGTAGTGCACAGAGGCTTTCAGCCAGCATTATGGAGAAATAGGGATAAGAACATCCAATTTTGAGGACCCCCTTACCTCTGGAAACTCTGCCTTGCTGTGTAAGGTGGAGATTGCTGAGTTGGTAACAGCTAGGGGTATAAATGGGTTGTTGTTTGACTTCAGCCCAATAGGACTCCCATGTTCACTGCTGATTAGCACAGCTTAGATCTGCATTTGTGGGCAGGAAATAACATCCAACCCAATTGTTAAGCAAATCCTTTCCACTCAGTGCTTTCCATCTCTCTTTGGTTTTGACATGAGATGCTCTGATGAATTCTAGCACCTGCCCCTGTAGAAGCTGAGATGCACAGAGGTACCTGTGCTATGTATTGTTTAAGCACAGCTCTCAAAACACTGGTGGTGATTGTACTACTTGTTGGTTACTGCAGTAAACCAAGTATCAGCGAGGTTGTGTCTTTTCAGCCTTTGCTCTGGTGGCTTCTGTGAACTGGACCAAATATAAAGGCAGTGTTCAAAGTCTTTAATTATGAAATAAGGGGTTAGAATGTTGGAATGGAGGAAATGATGATGAATCTTTCATCAACCTAGCCTTGTTCTCAGTCGTTGCCTGCACAAGGGCACTTGAGAAATTAATCTGAATTAACTGGAGGAATAAATTCAATGCAGATTACTTAAACCACTTTAAATGCACTAAAGTGAATTAAACTACACTGAATTAAGGCCCTTCTAGTTAAACTACATTAAGACCCTGTGTGAACACTCATTTGTAATTAAAGTGGCTTTAGTTCATAGCTCTAATACCAATTAACTGTGGAATGCCCTTGCCTGTGTGTAGATAGCTTCTCAGCATTGAGAAAGCTAGCTTGTTTATTTAACCAACTTGGTTATATACATTTGAGCTATTTAGTCATACTCGGAGTTGTTTCGACTGTAGATCTGTTTTATTCTAATGTCTGCTGTATTGTCTTAAGGTGCTTAATAAACCAACCAAACAAAACACGACATAATCCTTGGCATTTTCTCTTTCCCAGAAAAGCAAGCCAGTAGAACAAAAAAGCTAAAGGCAAAGTGTTGGCCTATATTGCTTGCTCCAGTGTGGACTTGCCCTAAATATCTATATATCTATATAATCTACTGCACTCCCTTAACAATGTGCTTTCTCTGGGAGATGTCTGTATAAGGAAACAAGAGGGTAGAGCCTGTCCTCTGTTTCCATGGTGCTCTTCCATGCTGTTGAGGGATCCCTCATGAAGGAGAATACATCTCGGTACCGTGGGAAAAGCCTCTTCCACAGCACGTTTCCTGCCCAGCCTTGATCCTCTGCTGTGTTGAGTACAGTAATTGGCCTGGGAGGCCTGTCCCCCAGGCAGAGGAGATATGGATGGTTTAGTGCTGAGATCAGCAGTGGTTTCCACATCCTCCCCCAATATTGCATTTGCCAATATGTGGTTGGCTTCGTTCCCTACCATAAACCTGCATCCTTCTGCAGAGGCTGTGGGATGAATGACATCCTGAGACACTTTAGTATCCCAACAAACACCATGTACAGCATTTTTCAGAAATGAAAGTAGGGTCTCTGAACACACAGTATGTTCAAACAAATTGATGGGGGGGTCAGAATGTGTTCCTCACGTTGCCAGTGTCACAAAAAAGAATCACTTTGGTAGGACACAGTTACTTATCTATGAATACATAAGCTGCTTAGAGATGTCCTGAAGTCTGCAAAACCAAATGGTGTAGGAAGTAGTGTGGGCATGACACTATCCCACAGCAGTTTCTTTTCTTGCTAAGAAGACTTCCGTCCTTCACGGAATAAATAGAGATGAGTGCTCCTTTGGCAGCAGCCCAGTTTGCTTCATTTATTCTTCTGGGTGAACGTTTTTCTCTTCCCACACTCCTTTAACGTCTCCTGTCTGTTTTATTATCACAATCTCAAGTCACTGCATGGAAATCCAGAAGGAGCACTAGTTGCAGATTCAGTGGAAAGCTTTCTCTTGGCAAAAGCTAACTTTAAGGTAAACCTATAAACAGTTCTCTATCTGGCAATGATTAAGACAGCTGTGGTGTTGAGATACTCAAAAGCTGTAGCTCTTTTGTCCTGTGGGTTGAAATGATGAAGTTTTAAGATGAAATACCTTTAACCTTGATAGAAGGTTAAAAGCAAAACTGCGTGCTTTTCAGGAACTACCTGAAGGCTTCAGCTTTGCTCTCAAGTTTCTTAATGAGGTTTTAGTGTTCTACCTAGTAGCGAAATACCAGTGCTATCCAGAAATAGCTGTCATCTATTCCACATGAAGAGCTGCTCACTACCCCATACTGCTGTTAGCACAGTTAAGGTCTACAGAATGTGTTCACTGGAGACTGGATAGGTTGAGATTTGGTAAAAACACATGAAATATTTTGTGCCAATGTGTTTTCAGAATTAACTTCCTAAACCTGTTCTGCTACCAGGACTACTTGTGCCAAGTAACCTTCACAGAGGAGAGGACATGGTGGTGTGAAGAAGAGTCCATAAGCCCTATACTCCTCTGTATAGTTGAGGGATGAGCAAAGAGCACTTAAGGCAGTGTTAAGCCTTGACACTTAAAGTGAAAGTAACCCAGCATTCACCTCCTGCATTACAGTGTGTCATGGCTCTTCTTTTTAGGTTGCTTCTCTTTGTGACTATGTATGTAGGATGGACTATATACCCCTTAAGTGCATTTTCAGCAGGTAAAATTAGTCTTCCAGGACCGCAGTCCACAAATACATTCAGATAACTAATGATGTGGAACTTGAAGCTGAAAGTGACTGTTTTGTATGGAGATTTTTTTATCCAGTAGACAAGGCTATGTATTGGTATAGTTGATCCACAGTAACATAAGACGTGGTCTCAGAGACCTAAGTGAAGGCTGATCTACATCTATGTCCTTAGGTATAACATCAACACCTCCGGGTACCCTCATACCAGCCCACAGGTATTTTTGGAGGGGATGTTTTTGCTGTGTTTCTTATTGTGATGGTGCACAGGGACATAGATGTTTTCTGCCTCTTGGCTTCTTACTCCCATTGTAAGTGTAAATACCATGAATCCTGGCAAGCATGCTGGAATTGAGAAAGGCTATGAACACTGTAACAGGCTGTCAAGCACCGTTCCTGCACAAGACATGGTGTATTCAGGTTTCATGGTGCCTTTCCA
This sequence comes from Coracopsis vasa, assembly GCA_026283785.1. NCBI lineage: Eukaryota > Metazoa > Chordata > Aves > Psittaciformes > Psittacidae > Coracopsis > Coracopsis vasa. Next base: position 20,717 of record JANHGB010009815.1, on the reverse strand, counting down.
AGCTAGCGACGCTGCTCACGTACTGCTATTAACTTCTATTTTGAAAGTGCTTCCTAGCTGTGTAGCTTTGTCTCCTGCCAGTCTGGCTGTTACCACTTGGATTTACGCTCATTTTCAGGGACTGCTCTGTCTCCACTTCTGCCATTAGTGTCAGCACAGTGGTAAAATGTTGCTCCTCCAAGTTGTCTCCTTTTTCCTGTAAGGACAGTTCATGCATCATTTGCTATAAAGGTTCTGATAGCTCAGCAAATGTTTGAAGATGAATTGATGCTCTTTTGTGGCAAAAGGCCCAGTGCATAATTTCACATTTACTCAGGATAACGTGGCCTTGGATAACCGAGTCCCAGATTTACTGTTGCAGGGTAGAGTGGCTGAGGGTTTATCCAGCCTCAACCCCCCTTGTTTAAATACTGTCATTTAATCCCAGCAAGCAGGCACAGGCATCTCTTTGGTTGCAACCAGGCTTTTACTGCCAACCACTCTCTGGGTCCTAAACTGACTCATCAGTCAGAAAGATTAATAACTGCTCTGCTGGATGATTTCACTTGTTGTCATGGCACATATCCATTAATGGAAAACAAATACTCTGGAAAATGAAACACAGATCGTGGTGTAGTGGCCAGCCAAGTCCTTTTGGCCAGATGCATAAATTAAAGCATATATTAAGTGTTCTTTCAAAGCGAGAACCTCAGGTTGCTTGCTGCATGGCAGTCGTCAATTATTCTTTCTTTATTCTTTATAGTGTTTCCTTTTTTGCCTTTTAATGGAGGCTGTTCCCCTACATCTGGAGCTCCAGTGTGAATTTTTTTGCTGATAAAGAGTTGCTGGAAGGATGTTTTCAGCTGAATTCATCTTTCCAGTGGTAATGCAGGAAGGTTGAGGGTGTGAAGAAAGAAGTGCAGGCAAGCGGTGCAAGAAAGCTTTGCATTACAGCAGCCTGATGTGTTTAAAAAATAAAGAATATCCCCAAGGAGCTTTGGTATGCCAAATGTGTTGGTTAAATTAGTATTGAGTGCTCGTACATGGCAAGCCTTCAGAAGTGGGAGAAAGTGGGGCTCTGAACGCAGCTTCCCTCTCGAAGGCCCCTTTCTGCTGAGGAACTCAAACAGCGTGCACACCATCTGGCATAATCATGGGAAAGGGGGATAGGGCTTTTTCCCTTCCACCCCCACTCTTCTCTGTTAAAGATACCAAAGTTCAGTTCCTACAACGGGACCGAGTTTCTGCTGTTCAGTTTGGGAAAGCAGCCCCTGCAAGGTCCCCCCATCCCAGTGCGCTTGGTGGGCTTTGGAACCTAAAGGTTCATTTAGGCTGGGAAAACAAACAATGTATGGCTATGTGGAGTATCTGTGAGGCAGCAGTTAGGTTTAACTAGTGTGGATCTTGTTATGTGCAGATGATGGGCCCTATACTCTGTATACTCTGACATTTGCTTGGCTGGAAAGTATGTTGTGTGGCTCGTACATTTTGCCAGGATAATATCTCATCAGGGAGTACCTATGGAGCAAACTGGGGGGAAAGAAGGGGAAGAAAAGCCTACAAAGAGCAAGTTACTACCAGACCCTGTTAGAAACAGTCACCAGTTTTGTTAAGAATCTTACTTTAATCACAGCATTCTTTGTTTTATTTCTTTGACCAGGAGGAAGTTGTTGTTTCAATCGGGAGGAAGCGTATAAATGGTTTAAGGAATTTCTTCATGGGGAGGAGAAGAGATATTGATTTAAAAGAACAAAGCCTTGGTTTAGGTTTTCTGATAGAAATCTGTCTGCCTTTTCAATACTGGGGCAGCAGTGGGTGACTTAGAACCTTTCCAGATATTCAAGTCCTTTCTATTAAGCTGGCACTTGTCACCACTCCAAGGGTTTATCCAAAAAAGCATATGGGTAAAATAACATCCTTTTACTTGATCAGTTCATGTGGGAAAGTGTGGCTGGATTTGGAGCTAGAATGGATTTTTATTTTTTTTTTAATTATATTTAACAAAATTGTTTTGCATTTTTGAGTTTAATCCAGGATTTTCCAAATACAAAGAAATCTGAATGGAGCAAACCGAAATTAGAATAGAATTAAACCCTTACTGCTTCCCTTTCCTCCCAGGAACATCTGACGAGAAATAGGTATAACACAGTAATTCAGCTTGGGATGGCCTGAAGCCAGTGTGTCTGTAGCATCCATGTTTGTTGTACCTATAGATGTGGATGGTATATGGAGGGATTTAGCATTTATTCTGGATGTGCCTTGAACAGAAGCATGGCATGGGGATTCATTTTTTTTAACTCAATCTCACGCATGTATAATAAATTCCACCCCCTTTCAAACCCACTCATGCACTTGGATTTCTAATGAATAAGCCTGCATATTTATTCATGAAGATTAAAGAACTGTGCAGATAGAGGCAGCTGGCTGAACTTTTTTTTTCCCTTTAAATCTGCTGACCTCTGCTCAGGAGTAAAGAGGAAAACCCTCTCTGATTCACTTAGTCTGTTAACTGAGCCATTTTGTCTGTCCCAGTCTACAATTTACTGATTAGGGCACAGGACACAGAATCAACTAGGTTGGAAAAGACCTTTAAGATCATCAAGTCCAACCATTTTCCAGGTTTCATTGAGTGGGATGCAGAGAGGGAAGAAAGTGGGGCTAAAAATCTCCTGTTTATATGTAAAAAAATACACAACTTGTTTTAAAGGTGTTCCTTCGGCACTGACTTATTGCAAAGCCCTTAAACATCTGGGCCCTACTTCATACCCCCGCTATGGCTGTGCCATGGTCAGATGTGACGCTATCTCTGTTTTCCACAGGCCCTGTTGCTGTTGGGTGGCATCGCGCTCTCCTGCCTTGCTCTGGACCTGCTCTTTCTCTTGTTCTACTCCTTTTGGCTGTGCTGCCGCCATCGGAAGAGTGAAGAACACCTGAATGCTGACTGCTGCTGTACAGCATGGTGTGTCATCATTGCAACCCTGGTGTGCAGGTACGGTCGAGGCCTGAAAGGGATCCTCCCTGTTATTTGGGGTGGTGTGTCCTGTGTGTGCATATTCATGTTTGGTATGCTGTGTCTAGTTAGTGAATGTTGGCAGTAATCCCTCTTTCCATTTGATATATGTATGATTTACATATCTGTAATGTATTTTCTTCTTTTCTACCACTTGCTGAACTGGCTAATGGTTTGAGCAGTGTGAAAAGGAATAGCTAATGTCCTGTTCTTTGATGCTTTGCAAGTGGTAAATCAAGGACACTGCATCCTTGGGAGCTTATCGCTTAAATGGGATGGATACAGTTGAAATATTTATCATGTCTAGTTGCAGATTTCTTAGAATCCAGTGTCCAAAAAGAATGACTGTGGTGGAGTAGATTAGGACAAAAGAGGCACAGAGGATTCTTTTGTGTTTGGAAGTACTGGTATTTGGCTGAAGTGGACGTTCAGGTTTTGCAGCCTGTGTAAGACACTGCCGCATTTCATTATCTGCACTAATGTGCCATCTCCAAGGGTTGCTAGTAATGGTGCTAGTATCAGTAACGTTTCATGTTATGAGTGAGCAATAGAAGGTTGTGGAGGTGAAGTGAAAAGAAGGGTTTCTGAAAATGAGAAATCAAATAATTAGAGGAGCACATGTGCAGAAGTGAAAAGGAGAGGATTGACATTTTGGTTGTTTTCTGGGTTTGGTGTTTTGAGTTTTTCTTTTTTCCCATTTCCTAGAAAGTTAATGATGGGGCATCTGAAAGCAGGGACATCCTTGCAAACTTCTGGAAGGCGCCTTGAGCTTTGTTTGTTTTGACTTGGGCAGAACGAGCTCTATGGATGTGTCCACTGAGATTGAGAACTGCATTTCTTACAATCCCATGCATCATCTACTCTTGCCCAAGACTCCAAGTGGTCTTAGCTGCCCCTCTGCAGGGCTGGCAGGTCTGGGAGCAGCCCCCTATTCAGAAAGGAGATAACAATGGGGTTTTGTATTTACTTGCTGATCTGGTATGTGATCTTTCTGAAGGTGAGAATGTTCTGTGAAAGCCAGGCTTAGCTGTTCAAGAGCTAGATTGTGCTACTAATGCGTTTGTATATTTGTTCTTTCAAGGCACATACTTAAGAGAATAGAAAACCCCTGAAGTCTGGAACAGACACTGCAGAGCAGACATGCTGTTTGGCAGCTAGGGATGGGTTTGCCTGTGGGCTCAGTGTTGAGGAGGGGGCTCAGTGTTGAGGAGGAGACCTACTGCACTAGCCAATGTTGCCATCTTTGCAGGGAGCTCTTTTGTACTTTGCTGAATGCAAATAGGAATGGTAAGGCAAACCAGAAAGCATCTTGCAAAAAAGAAATCTCAGCCTCATTCACCTTTCTTTTTAGTGATCTCGGCAGCTTCAGCTGCATCTATTCAAATCCGCTGAAAGTACTGTGGTCCTAACCCTTTCTTACTGATGCTATTTATAGTTGTGCTGCTGCTACAGGCTCTTGTTAGCTGTTGTAAAGTAGCATGTGTGTCCAGGGCAGCTGCTGCAGAGTGTGGTAGTTGATTGTTTTTAATTGTGGAAAGGGTGAGAAGGAGGTGTGCAGAACAGCATGTGTGAGACAACTTTAAGTTGGAAGGTCAGCATATAAATTCTGGTAAACTTGATGTGACTCCCGATCAAGTCTGCAAGCTGGAAGCCTGCTTAAGCTTCCTCAAAATCCAAACCATTGGTTCTCATCCTTGTTGTACCATTTGGTTTTGCAAGTATTAGATGTAGGAGTATCCTTACAACTAAGGTTCTACCTGAATCTACAGTGATATTGAATGAGTATGTCTTGACTTCTTTTAATCAAGTTTTAAATATCCATTCTGATGTTGTTGCACTTGAGCAATAGCAGGTTGGTACCATCCATGGTGAGTGAAGGTGCTGTCCAAGTGCTGCTGCTCTTCTGCAAAGCTGAGGTCAGTTTTCTGCCCCTTTTCCAGCAGCTGGGCACAGCAGTGCACTCAAAGTGGCGCCTCTTGGCACTCTGTGCTCATTGTCTGGCTAGGAATGTAGATGAGGCTTCTGACAAGCAAGGAATCTGATCTGTGCTAGCAGGAAGTCCCAGTTAGATACTAAGAGCTAAAGATTAGTCCACTGGATATATCCTATCCGAGCTGTGTGTTACACATAGCAGAAGTGCCAGACGGGCAGATGCTGTGATGCCTCAGAGTGATGTGGAATAAGGCTATTCTGAATGTCTGCCTGATAGTAGGCTGACCTGGGAGATAGTTTGTAGCACCATGTGCAAGGGGAGAGAAGTAGCATGGATGCTGAAGCAATGAGAGGTTCCAAACAGCAGCTGATCTGTCTTTCCATCCTAGAACTAGTTAACTTTGGTTAACTATTGTTAACCTATCTTGTCTTCCTATCCTAGAACTACTTAACTCTGGTTAAGTCCAGCTGTTCCTAGTACATGCTTATTTATGTAGTACATAATCCGAGAGGGCTGTTTGTACTGTGAATCCTGCTGAGTGCTGTGGATCACTGTTTCCTAATGACTTGATATTTCCTGCTGAGCAAAAGGGAGAATGCTGAGCCAGCAGAAGGGATAACTGGTTAACAGCAGCTCTCCAACAAAATGTCTCTCTAATGAGTGTTTCCAGTTGCTCTAGCCACAAAGTAAGAACGATTTGCCTAGATTATTCCTTGAATACTTATTTAACTTCTAGTCCTTACCAATTTTGATTGCTTTCTGTGTATTGGGAGTTGTCTTATAAATCATCTCCTCCACCAATTTAGGTGACCCTAACTCTCCTAGGAGGGAGCTCAGCTCTGAAGGTGAGTAAGAAGCTTTGTGGAAAAGATATCTGAAAGAAAGGGGTACAAATAGATGGTGAAAACTTGCTTTCTAAAGTGCCAGTAATAGCACTTTCCCTTGGTGCGAAAGTGCAAGGTGGTAATTAGACAGACAAATTAACATTCCTCCTGAGAAGATCAAGTCTAAAAAGGGCTCTCCTTATGAAGTTCCTGTAATTAAAGATGACTTGGTGTAGTTAGATTATTCATTTCTAAGGATGTGATGTGAATGGCTAGTGTTCATCTTTTCAGACTGATGACTGGGTACCCAGAGGAGTTTTCACTGTTTGTGCGTGGGTATTAAACCAGAAGGATCTCACCACCAGAAGGCATGTATATACTCACTGTATCAGATTAACATTCTGCTGTTCATCTATACCTTGAGCAATCCACAAAACATTTTTTTGCAGGTCATGTTGCAAGCTAATTCGGAATTGCACTTGATATTTCTTGTTCTTTATCAAGGGATGTCCTGAGCCCATATGGCTTTTGCATACAAACAACAAAAGCTATTCCACAGACTTGAATTTCTTGGGTCTTGCTGAACAGTGATACTGAAGTGTGTGCACACAACCTGCAGTACGTTAAATCGTACTGTTGAATCTACAGGAATACATGGAAATCATGACATGCTGCTCTTCTGTCTCACGACATGTAACTCTTTGAAGAGCTGGTACAGTTTACTATCTCCCTACTGTGTTTCTGTGGGTGTGCTCCAGTGATGACAGTGTTAAGATCAGGAGCTTTAGGTTTCCTAAAACATGCCAAAAGGACTGAGTAGCCAAGCGGCTTTTTTAAATGCAGTATTGAACAGCAGAGCAGCTTAAATGGCCTGTAAGAGCTTGATAGATTGATTTCTGAGATTGTCATTAAAAATATGAGTGAGAATGAAGGCAGGAGAGAGGTGGGGGTAATGGAAGTGATAGAAGAATGACAAAGGTAGGTTTGGGAGGAGGAATTGAGGAAGGGACAGCGTGAATTTAGGAGAGGTGTGTGTGTGCTAGGGAGGGGAGTGTGACAGAAGCCAGAATAGCAGAAGTGGAGATGACTTTCCTATAGAAGCGTTGAAAATGCGTTGGAGTATCTTCCAGAGGGTGCTAGGGTGGAAAAAAGCTGTGTCATTCAGGAATGCTGTTCTTGTATCCACGGTGCGTGACAGAAATGCAGGCTTCCCCATTGGGTGAGGATTTTGTCATCCTGTGCTGGGAGATGGATCTGCTGTATCTGAGGTTACTGAGCCCCCAGGGTTTGTGCAAGAAGCCGTGTGATTTGTCCTGACCTCAAGGACTTACACTGTTGGGTTAAGATGAGTTGATCTATTTTTACTTTAAAAGAATGCCCTTAAATAGACAAAACCCCTCTGTTTCTCTTTAATCAAATAGAAGGTAGTTAAAAACTAGTGTAAATCCTTAAATCTGCTTTAAACAATAGCAACTCACACCAGTGTGTGTAGGCAGGGATTTGAAACAACTATTGGACTTAGATGAAGCCAAATGCAAACAGAAAACTAAGCAGCAACAGTTCTCTTCCCCCACTGGCAGCTCTCCCACTGCCTGCCCTTCAGCTCTGCCCCCTCCTCAGTCACAGCGTGGGTCCAGGCAGCTGCCCCCAGCCTGGGATTCAGGGATGTTTTCCTTCCCTCTCTAGCATGATAGTAAGGGGAACTGCCACAAATCTGTGCAGCTTGCTCCTAGGAGAAGGAATGGCAGTGTAAGTGGCTCTTGCTAGCACAGGGGATGAATGAGGAGCTGGCTTTTGCTGGGCAGTAATGGAAAACTTAATGCTTTAGGTGTAGTTTCTAGTGAATGTGTGAGATGCATGTCTAGAGGAATTTATTACTTGAATAAAATTGCTTATATCCCAATTCCTTTTGCTCTAGTGTTTTCTTTCAGGAGTAGTGACTGCCTAGAGGGTTTAAGGGAGGTCAAAGCTATGGTTTGCACAGGGATGGATAGGAATCCTAGGGATGGCTGCTGGCTTAGTTTTGCCAGGGTAACAAGTCTCAAGTCACTTGCCTGTAGTTGCTAGCCCTTCATAAACGGACCCTTTGAGTAAACTGACTGATGTACCTATCTGTGCTGCATCTTTAAGGGTAAGATGACTGCTGCTACTTCAGAGTGCTGTTTCTGAGTCTTTTACACTGTAACAGTGCTACTGTGCTGGGAACGCTGAGAGCCAAACAGCAGGTTTTGGGCACTTACCAAGCCTTTACTGAAAGAATAAGCTTCTAGTAGCTGTAACAGGCTGAATAAAAACTGCTCGCTAATTAAAGGGGTCAGATCTGCATATTGAATGTCAAGAATGTTCTGGAATCTGTGTGTCAGTAGTAGAAACAACTATTAAAGTTTGCTGCTGCTCAGGAGAGCGAAATGGGTCTTTCTGAATGTTTGCTCTGATAAGACAAGAGGAAATTCAAGCCATGGGATGCTGAGTTGCATTATCCTGGGCATTTGCTCTGGCTCTGTAATCTCTCTTAAGTGAAAGAAACGTGTATGTGTCTTTTTTATCCCCTCTGCCCCCGTGCATCCTAGGCATGTGTTATCAGCTCTGATAATAGCTGCAGCCAGCGAAGAATGCAAAGGGGTTTTCTCTTTAATTGCCAACATAATTTGCATTTGGAAAATGTTTGAGGAATGGTGCTCATGAAGAAAGAGGATAATTTCTTGTATTAACACTAATGCTAAGAGTTATAGACTTGCTGCCTTTCTAGATATGATGTAGGCTGCCTACTGTCCCTGGAAGACTCTTCAGCTGAGGTTTTTAGGGGCCAAACTCTCTATAACTTGTGGAGAATCAGTTGTTGGAAAAAGCATCACACAGATTTTCACAGTGGATCCACTTCCAATGTGTGTGATCTTTGCTTCTATTTCTTGTATTTATGAGGAGAAAGTAAAAATGCAGCCATGTGAACTATATTGGTCTGTCTGAAGTGGATGAATCCAGGCAAGGAGGGATGGATGCTGTCTTCCTGCAGCAGAGGAGCAAGAGCAGAAGCAGTCATTTGGACTGTGGATTGATGTGTGTGCCAGAACAAATCTGCAAGGGTCTGTTATCAAGACAAAGCCCGCTCTGGCTTGCCTGCTTGGCTTCATTTCCCAGCTGGGTGGTGGTGCTGGTGAAGAATGCTTAATATCCTTTAGTGGCCCTTCCTGTTAAACAAAGGCACTATGCTTGCTTGTTCCGAAAGCTGGGTTTTGGCTTGTTTCCTTCCTCTTTTATTCCCCCTTCAAATGAGCTCTGTGAGCATAGTGCTGTAACTGAAGCACAAGAAGAAACTGTGAAGAAACCGTTTTGTCCAGAATAACTTCAGATTTACACCCAAACCACCAACACCTTCCTTTCCACTACCGCAGACACAACCCTGGTATTGTGAGAACCTTCCCAGAACAGATCCTGGGAGCTCTGAAACTAAATGTGGCACAAGAATAGAAATTTTGTATCTTGGCAAATGGGTTTTTTTGCCTTGAGTTTGGTTGTGTGACCCCTTCACAAGCTCTTTCCTCCTCTATTATTAGATAAAATGGGCTTGGGAAGAGGAACTGTGAGTTCCTGCAGTGATGCCTTAATAGAAGATGTATCACTGAAGATGTATCACTGACTTGCATGAGATTATCTGCTGGTTGCAACTCATTTACAGGATCTTCCCCTTTTAAGTGAAGCTTAAGCTAATATGGTTTACTCCATAATTGGGGCAGGCTGATATGTGTGGACAGTTATGGCAAATCATCTGATAGGTGGTAATTTGCTAAGCAGCTGGAGCTGTATTGTGTCCACAAGCTTGAAATTCATTTGCTTTAACAATAAATAAGCCTTTTGTCCCAGTAAGTTATTAAGCCTTCTTTCCCAGTACTCTAAGTCAGTGTGACACAAATGCTTTTAATGGGAAGATAAATCAAGATAGATGAGGTTCATAGATAGTTCACAGTGTAGAAGGCATGGAAAATACAGAGGAACCACCATCATAGGATAGCAGTCAATTCAAGCTCTTTGTGTCCTGCTGTTAAGAAATTTAATGAAACAATCTGTAGTTTACATCCAGAGAAGGCATCTGTCCCCTGACATAGCAATGGTAGCTCTTAGAGGAGCCACTGGAGAGCTGCTTGGCTGGCTGGATTTCTGGTTGCCCATGGCTTATTCTGCAACAGATCTTCATTATTGTACCATAAATGAAACCTCCATATTGAGAAGGGATGGTGTTCTGTTCATCATATGGACCCTACATAGGGAGTTGATGGCTGAGTGGAAAACACGGGCAAATGTTTACAGGTGATTTTTTAAGTGGTTGCTGAGGAGCATGACCCCAGCTTCCCTTAGGAAGGCATGCAGGTGTCCCTGCCTATGGCAGGGGAGTAGGAACTAGATGATCTTTAAGGTCCCTTCTAACCCAAACCAGTCTGTGAATCTTTGATATGATTCTGTGAGTCTTCCCTTTCTGTGGCAAGTGCTGATGTGATTACCAAGGGTGCTGTTGCGATAAGCCATGCATTATATAGCTTGCCATTTAGCTCTAACTCTACCCTTTCTTTCTCTGCAGTGCTGGAATTGCTGTAGGCTTCTATGGGAATGGAGAAACCAGTGACGGCATTCACCGGCTGACGTACTCACTACGCCATGCAAACCGCACTGTGGCTGGTGTCCAGGACAGGGTAAGCACTAGAAGAGATGTGCTAGCAAAGAGGGAGTGTGGGAATGAGCAGACTTGCTCAGCACCTCTTTTCTTGAATCTGGCTGTGCCTGCATCTCTTCCTATTTTTTGTTAGTCTCTGGGTTTAGAGATGTGCTAAAATTTCCGTTAGCTGAGTGGTGATTGCTTCAGCTCTTCTAAAAATATCAAAGCAAACACAGCTTGTTAAATGAAGTCTTCCCTTTGCTGGGTTTATAAACAGCTTCTGATCAGCTCCCTTCCACACCCGGAAGAGGAGGCAGGCCAAAGCAGACAGATCTCTTAGTAAAACGTATCATTTTAGCACAATCACTTGTTCTTGTGCTGCCTCTAATTTCATGGTATCATTCTGTGACCCTGATGGCTGCAAAATGTGTGCATGTGTTAAAGGCTCAGCTGAGATGCCATTATTGGACTACTTTCAAGCAAATTATTTTATAGATGCTTTTAAGTTGCTTTTGAAAGGTAAGCAGTCTGAGCCTCTAGGACAGAGGACTGGTAATCTGGTAGCTGTCCATGACTTGCTAGTAAGAATCAATCCTCTTTTACTTCCTTGACTTCTTGTCCTTTAATTATTTATCTCATTTTTGCCATCTTTGTTTTTCCTCCCTCTTACTTTCCCATAATACAGGTACTAGATACTGCAGTGGCCCTGAACCAAACAGCAGAACCAAACTTGCTTGTCCTGGAGGAGATGTTCACAAAGCAGACCGACTACCTGCATGTTATCCAGAAACTGCAAGGTCTCTTGGATGAGCTGGTCAGGCAAACAACTGAGATCCCCTTTTGGAAGAATGAAGAGCTGTCTCTGGAGGAGCTGGCAATTCAGATTGACCTCTATGACTGGTACAGGTGTGTAGCATGCTGTAGTGTAGGTGTAGTAGCATCTGGTTTGCAACAATGATGTGTGTCTTCTGGATGGCTGAGCCAGAGGCTCTGTCTATTACCGCAGGTGCTGTTGGCTCACGTAGTTCATTTGTTTCTTACAGCAAAATTGCATTCAGTTTAAATCAAAATGTGGGACAACTGTTTTCTTAACTGTGTTTATTACCAGCTGAAGGGAAACTCACTCTGAATGTGTAGTTTGTTCTAACACTGAGGAAAAAACAGCCACAGAAAGAGTTACTGTTGTGTCCTAATCAGCGTGTTGTAGTTGCATGGCACAGTAGCTGAATAGAGTAGAAAACTGGACTGGTTCCATAAGTTAACAGCACATCCTGATGTTCCCTTTTATTAAACATATTTAATAAAAGATTGCATCAGCGGTATTCCACGAATAAAACCTCAGTCCACACATGTGGAATAAATAAGCATTTTCTAACAGATGTCTAGGAAATTCAAGAAGACGCAGTGCCTCTTCTTCACCTGATGGTGTCCAGTTGCCTGTAACTTTACACAAGAACAAGATTAGCAGTCTCATTTCTCAACAACTGTGCATGCTGGCCATGTTCTGTAAATGTTTTTACCTCTTTTGACTCTAGACCAAGCAAGTATCCAGAGCTCCCTGGACATTAATCATTAGTGGTGGCTTTTACTTAAAGAAAAGGGCTATGTTTTTCCCATGAATCATACTAGCTTGTTGATCTGTGCCTTTTGTACATCAGTTTTCCTTTGCAGACTGTGTATTCTGTTTGCTGCAGGTGGCTGGGATACCTGGGCTTGCTTCTCTTCCATGTCCTGATATGTTTGCTGGTGCTCTTTGGGCTCATTAGAAACTCCAGGGCCATTCTTATGGGGTAAGTCCTGACCCAGGCACAGAGGATAAGGAAGGCCATCTGAATCAAAGTGACTGCTAGTTTAAACCTCTAGGCTGTTGTTAGTTGATATCAAGGCCTTCTGAGGCTGAACATCTTAAATGAGCTTCTCGATGTCAAGAGACTTTGTAGAGCATAGCTCTGTGGGTAGAATTAGGGCTAAGTCTGAGAGATCTTTGCAGGAAGGTTCTTGAGCTATAAAATGCAATAGTGCTGGTGTCCATTGCCTTCTCATCCAAGATGAGGAACTCATGTGGGCAGCCTACCTTCCAGTGGGTAGCTTTGGTAGCCTCCATTTGCTGGAAGATAGCAATGTGAATATCCTCCCTTAAATTTACAGGCTTTAAAAATCTCCCTTTAATCCTCTACAGTTGTGAAGACATTTGTTAAGTGCTGATAAGCATTGCATGTATCTGCACAACCTGGTAGCATGCCTTTTGTGTCATACTCTGCTCTTGTTTACCTTTGGCTGTCATACCTGAAGAACAAGCAATGTTAAACTGAGAACAAGCAATGGTTTGTACAGTTATGAGGAGGAGTCTTGTTGCCATGGTACTGCAATATTAATGCATGCCTATTTCTAAAAAGCACTGCAAATGCTGCCATGCTCAGGCCCCATTACAAGAGCAAATATTCCTCTCCCTATTGTGTAGCTTGGTTTAGCTTGGCACGTTTAGCAAAGGATCTGGTATCGTAAACCCAGCGACAGTTCGACAACTGACGTGGCCAGGAGTTTATCCTGGTACATGGTGATGCCATTTTAATAACTGGAATGCATATTCAGATTTATTATTTGCCAGGTGACTTCATACCTGGCAGGTTATACAGACAAAAGTCCAAGTGTGTATGCACAGATGGTAAACCCAGGGTTTTAATTAGAATCTCATTCCCTGTTAGCCAAAAGTTCATATTAAGGCATTCCCCAAAGGGAGCACATGGCATAAAGAAGCAAATGTATCACAGCCAAGCAAGATGGTGAAATGCCAGTTTTAGATCTTTCAGCCAAACAATCAGTTACTGACCCAGTCATCTTCATTTAAAATAAAACAACAAATGTGTCTTATTGATTACCCTTGCTCAGCTGAGGCACCAAGCTGTGTTGCCTGTGTGTCATAAAACCACAGAACCTTGCTGATCCCTTGGATGATATTTTTTCCATCCATTTGGAAAGAGTACAATAAAGTCTTTAGTGTCTCACTCCACAGTGCTGCACAGGGGTCAGTCTGGTGAAGCTCCATTACTTCTGCATGATGAGCAGAATCCATTCACAGAATAGGGATTACTCAAAATCAAAATAAATTGGTAGACTGAAGGGTAGATTTCTTTTGAATGGAGATCTATAGATTTATTTTTTACGGCTTTAATCTTCAATGAGACAAATACAACAGAAAAGAGAGATGGCCTTTCCTCACAGAGATGCTAGCACTAGGCTTGAATAAAAATACCTTGGTTATGAACAGGTTTTGCTTTGTTTTCTTCAGGGTGTGGGTGGGAGGAAACCTGCTTTTATGTTTCAAAGCCTGAAGGAAAAGGTATCCCTGAGAGAGCAACCCAGTGTCCCTTTGCTTTGAAGATAGGGATACACAAAATGAAACTGCTTGTTAGTCTGTATCCCTGTACCTGAAGGAGTTGAGGAGCGCTTTTGCCTAAGCATCTCTAGCACTCATTCTGACATCAAAGGTGAAGAGCTAATGCACCATTTGGGGAAGTGCAAAGCCCTTTTTCACCAGTGTATGGTAGCTGAACATCGCTGAGACCACCGCTCTGCCGTCCCTCTGCCTTCTATCTGCTTGATAGCAGCCACTTCCCACTGTTTCTGTTGGTAATGAGGTCCAGCTCTCAGAACAGGACTTTAAACCTGTGAAGAGATGGAGTCACATGGCAGTGCTAGGCACTTAAACTGTTGCTCTGAACTGTTTGCCTGAGAGTGACTGTGTCTCCTGGGGCTTTGTGGGATGCTTAGGTGCTGCTTGGAACCAAAGACACATGTCCTAACAGGGACTGAGTGTTCCCTCCCACTGTCTTAGCCATGCAGTGCTTACACCTAACAACTGCCTGTTTATTCTAGAAACAGGAGGGATTTGTCCAATTTTGGATCAGGATGTTTTGGGTTTTTTTTCTTTGAATATCTTTGGACCTGGAAGGTAAAGTCCAGAAAGCAAATAGTGAAAGCAGTCATCCATCTGCTCATCTGCCTTCCCCACAACCACCACTGTGTCTTTGTGCCTTGGCTTCCCTGATAGAAGCAGGGTAAGACTTTGCTTCCACCCTCTTCTTCCTTCCCTGCAGGCCCAGGGCCAGGTAACATGGGAACCAAGAGTTGGATATAAACTTCTCTGCTGCTGTTCATATAAAAGGGGATGGTTTATCTGAAGATAACTTTGGGTTTGGCAATTGGTTTGGACTCCAAATAATACATCTTGTGAAAGGATCTGCTTGAAATCAGAGCTGCTACATCTGCCATCTGTCTGTCTCCCACAGGGTGTGCTTGCTTGGGGTGTTTGCCCTGATTGTCAGCTGGGGATCCCTGGGTCTGGAGTTGGCTGTCGCTGTGGTAAGTGGCTCTGATACAAGTCCCATTCACCCTTTGCTGCAGGTTTATCAGTCATGAGATTAATGTTACACTGTGGTTTATAGCACATCTTGTTCTAAGTAGCTGTCCTAGCAATTTCCATCTATGAAAAGTAGAGAGCTCCTCCTTTCTCTGTGGTGTGATGCACTAGTGGTACTCCAGCACTGCTGTGGTTGTGTAAAGCAGTGCTAGTGGGGGTGACGATAAGAGACTTCAGCATCTGAAACACGACCATAGTAGAGAGTTCCCTGATGTTAACCTGGCTCAATTGTTCTTTGATACTGGTGTTCTTTGATATTCCTTTTCCCTTTTGTCTTGCATTTATCTAGGGCTCCAGTGACTTCTGTATTAACCCTGATGCTTATGTCTCCAAAGTGGTTGAAGAGAATGCAGTGCTTAGTGCTGGTAAGTGCTGGGACTGGCTTTGGCACTGGGTACTGTGACTCCAGCTGTCACATAGGAGCATGGCAGGGGCTGAGAGTTTAAGGCTGTGTTTGGAACAGAGGAGCTTGCACACAGTGGGAAAAGCATATGTGTGTGGAGCTTTGGAAAACCAATGTCTTCCCAAGGAAGCATTTATATTTATACCCTGGTCAGACTTGTACATGTATGGTTTTGTCAGAAGAGCCTTCAGAACCTTTCTTCTGTCTTGGAAATAACTCATAAAATGGAACAACAGAAGTCTCTGGATTATTCTGCTTTAAGTATAGCACTCTTGAATCTTGTTCTGCTCTCTAAGTGGCAGAAGTGTGGCAACAGCAATGTGCAGTTTGAGTTGTCATTTTTAAAACTTGCTCTTGTATTCCTGAATCTAGAATAGTCATTTTTATATCTCTTATCAACAAATATCTGTATTTTTTTCTTAATGGAGGCTATAAATAGTAGTTTCTTTAAAGGGACAATGAATGGAAAGTGCCACAAATAAGTATGATTTTTCCCTTTCCATTATAAATGCAGTATTTTTGTTTATCCTGTTCCATTTAAGGCAAGATGCTTCCATCACAGTGGCATCCAGCTGAAGTACTAATGCATTTTGGGTTTATGGTTCCTAATTTAGACTGAAGTGATTGGTGAGATGAGGGGTGCCTCCAGTTGGGACCTCGGGGGGGGGGGCAAAAATAGCATTTAGAACTGTGGCTTAACAAAAAAGTGCCAGCAGAGATGGTGTAAGTGCTAGAGAGGAAAAGGATTTTTCAGGACTGAGTTTGCTGCTTAGATAAAAGTTAATTTTCCTCCTACCTTCTCTCCCCTGATAGTTCCTCTGTATGATAAAACACAAATAAGCAATGACGCTGATATGCAAAAGGAGCCATCTGTGTTTTCCCTAGTTCTTATTTAGTGGAATCGGAGGATCTTTGCCTTGTGTACAGAAGGTCTAGTGTATGGCTGGGTGCTTAGCCAAATGCTGCCTCTCACTGTGCAACTGATCAGAAATTAGGTAGGTAGCTATGGCTGAGGACGCAGGGATTGGAAGCAATAAGAACTGTTTGTCTGGAGACAGACTGCAGTATGAAAGAGTATGTACAAGTTGATATTATCACTCTACAGCTTATTTTTGGAATGCCTTATTTATTGATTTCCCAAGAAGGAGAGAAGAGAGCCAGGCAGCTCTCTTTGTAACAAAGAAATGCAATAAGGGAAGAGAATGAGTGTTTATCACCACACAAAATGAAAATCCTCTCTTGGCTGTGAAGGTGACAAAGTGGCACCAAGGTACCAAGCTACTCTTCTGCTTGTTCAAGGAAGCAAACAGGTCAGTGAGGCCAAGGGGAAACACTTGGCTCTAATTTGGTTGCCCAAATCAGTTCTGGAGCGTGTTTGGTAACAATTAGATTGACCCTGGGAAACTGAAGAAACACCCCTTTGTGCAATTTCTCTGTTTCAGTTGTCCTTGTCTGCTTGGCTCCTAACAGTGAGTGTAGGACTGACATTCTGTCCCTCCTCCTGCTTCCCTCAGCAGGGACAGCCAACTCCCCCGGGTGAAATCAGGCTGTTCTGACAGCACCACCACCTTTAACAGTTGTTAAGGCTCCATAAATAACAGTGAATGGGTCCAAGCGAGATGCTGAAGAGGAGGAAGAGCAGGTGTTGTCACAGGCTTGAGTCGGAAGGGTGGCCCCTTCTGTGGGAGGCTGGTGTGTCAGCTCCCTGCTGTCAAGCAGCCGCTGCGTGTTCCTCAGCGCCTTCTCCTTTTTTCAGAGGGAAATCAGTCTAACTTCTGAGCCTGCCATTGCAGTAGGCAGCTGGCTGGGAGATGATCCAATGTTCTGCCTTTCCCATGTGGATTTTCACTGCTGTGTCATAGTTTATGATCAGGAAGCTACGGAAATAGCTCATGGTCCCCAAAGTCGGGACGCTCGCATGCACCTGAGCAGGAAGGAAAGTCACGATGCAGTGTGGGACTGCTCAATGACACTCCTTAGAAACATCTTTAAAAGTGTTGGTATCCCTTAACATGCTTGGCTGTAAATTGTAGCAGCTGCTTTGTCATCAGTTGAGCCATATATACACCAAGAGTGGTGAGCTTGAGGAGGCAGGGCAGGCAGCTGGGAGCCAGCATCAAATGTGATCCTCTTGGAAGAAGATGCCCTGTTTGAAGGGTCATAATTCTAGTGCATGGAATCTTCACACTCTCTGGTTTGCTGCCTCTGCTCTTTGAATGATGCTCTTCCAACATTAACAACAGTACAGACAGATGAGGCAGAAACAAAGATTGCTCCAGCTAGTTCCATCAGAGTGAAACCAGAGTGTACCTGACCATGAATTTTTCAGCTCAGAAAAGAGCTGACTAAGAGTGTGAGTGGATGGAAGGGCTCAGGTAATCCATGAAAGAAGAATCCATTGGGAATTAGAATATATATATCACATTTAGTAATCACATTTACCTTGGGAATCACTTCTGCTGAAGTTGGGCTGAGAGGGCACTCATGCCCTGAGGGCACTCAGTCTTGCCTAGGTACTTGCTTTTGGCATGTCGCATACTGGGCTAGGTGCTGCCATATATTTTTAAGGATAGAAGAACCAACAAGTAACCTTAAGAAGCTTTGTAATGCTGGGGCAATTCTTCCCTTTAATCACTATTCTTAGTTGTTGTTTTTAAATATAACGTGTTGTAATATTCCCAACCCTCTGCTCTGGCATTCAAACAGAGATGAATGCTGCTCACTTCCCCCTGGTGAGATGGGAGATTGGCATATTTGCAGTGCGTTTATGTTGGTGATAGTTATAGTAGTTTTCACAGAAAAATAACTGTGGTGCTGTCATGGTTTAACCCCAGGCAGCAACTCAGCCCCACACAACCACTTGTTCACTTCCCCCTGGTGGGATGGGAGAGAATGGGAAGGGTGAAAGTGAGAAAACTTGTGGGTTGAGATAAAGACAATTCAATAAGTAAAGCAAAACCTACACAGGCAAGCAAAGCAAAGCAAGGACTCAATTCACCACTTGCCAGGTCAGGTCAGGCAGGTGTTCAGCCATCTCCAGGACAGCAGGGCTCCATCACAGGTAACGGTGACTTGGGATGATGATAAATGCCATCACTCCCAATGTCCCCACTTCCTCCTTCATCCCCAGCTCTATGTGCTGAACATGACATTGTATAGTCTGGAATATCCCTTCGGTCATTTGGGGTCAGCTGTCCTGGCTGTGTCCTCTCCCAACTCCTTGTGTATCCCCAGCTTCCTTGCTGGTGAGGAGCAGAAGAGGCTTTGGCTCTGTGTAAGCACTGCTCAGCAGTCACTACAACATCCCTGTTTCCAGCACAAATCCAAATCAGAGCCCCATATCAGCAACTGTGAAGAAAATTAACTCTACCCCAACCAAAACCAGCACAGTTGGATACTGGGCAACCAGTAGGTTAATATTCCTGTTTGTCTATTAATTGCTGATTGCAAATCTAAATAGAATTAATGGAGCTGAGAATAATCTGATCAAGTGCATTATTGTTGTCATGTTTTTAGCTAATCTCCTTGTTTTGTAGATAAAATGTGCTGCATTAAGAAAAGGGAGGGAGGGAGGAGAACAGGGAGCAAAGAGCCTTAATGCAGGTTTCCTGGAGAAGGAAGGACTTAAATCATTTTGCAGAAGAGGCTGATATATGTGCCTAACTCATCCAGTATTCATTAATTGAGATAAAGCCAATGGAGTTGAACAGTGTCTGTATAATCGGTTCCTGCTGTTAGTCAAAAGACTTGGTGAGGCCAAGATGTTTATTTTCAAAGCAGGAGGCCATCTTCTAGTTTCATCCTTTTTCACTGTTGTTGTGTTATTATCAGATGACTTATTGCATACAATTAAATAAGAAGGCACAATCTGTCTAAGCAACAGGCACAGCTTTCTCATATAAATGCTATGCAGATCTGCCCCTTTGCTGTCAGAATGTTGCCTTAGGGAAATGAAATTCCTGGTGGAGAACATCTTACCTGAGCAGGAAATTCTGGCCAAAAGGCATGTCTTCCTTTGACATCACAGGTGATAGACTTCAGCTTTCTCTGCTGATTGAAGCCACAGAGACAGTCTCATCTGGGTGTACATGTAAAATGTGAGATGCTTAGAGAATGCTCAAGTAGGGCTGGGAAAAGCTGCTCTAGGTGTGAGGAGTTTTTCCAACTAGGATCTGCTCATTACCCTACAGACCTTCTCACTGCCTTTTGGCAGGTGCATAATGCCATTTTTGCATTTCAGCTGGGCTTTGAAGTGAATAGTAAGTCTCCATGGTTGCAAAGCAGTAAGTAGCTCTAGCAGCTGAAGCCGTCTTTAGCAGGCAGCTCTACTTTCCTTTCTAGGAAACCCAGATTTTGCATTTTGGGTAGTTCCCTTCCCTGCCTTCTGCTCCCTCACTGCCTGTGCACTAAAAGAGTGGGTCAGGAGGATTGCTGCAGGCATAGGCAGCTGCAAACGTGACCCTGCCTAACCCTTCTCCTGTGAACTAGTTTGCCTAAAGGCTGGCTTCAAAAATCACATCCAACCTTCAGGAATTTTCCTTGAGAGAAAAAGGCATCAGAAAGATAATTATAGCAAGGAATTGCCTGGAGCTGTTAGAGTGCAAATGATGGGTTAGTGTAGCTGTTTTCTGGACAGAAATGGGAGATTTGGGGGTGCACAGGATAGCCTCCACCAGGTTTAAAACTGATGGAGGTGCCTCCTGCTCTTTCCTCTTTCCCAGCCTGGTGGTATGGAGGCAGGGGTCACATTCCTCTTAATTTCCAGGCTTTGCAGTGTATGATCACTTTAAGGCAGCTTTACTGCCTATTGTAGGTTTAGCTTTAAAGCACCACAGCTATTAGCGTGCTGGGTTCAGTGCAGGGGAAAGCTGCTCCTGCTGTCTTTGCCATTTTGGAAAGCACATTTTATGTAAAGTGTCACACTTGTCAGCTGCAAAGCCAGTGCTACCACAGTGAAGCCTTGTTGATCCTGCCTTCCAGGGGCAAGCAAGGGAAACACTTCACTGTACTGCTTTTTGCTTCACTTGTAACCAGCAATCTTTATCCTGGGCTTACAAGCTGCAAACTATGATGATATTGGGAACTCTTCTCTGTAATCTGCCCACCAGGGGTGATCCAAAAGGCCCTCAAGAAACATTTCTAGAGCTATTTGTTAGCAGTGTGTCATGCAACTGAATGCACTTACAAAGGTGATGTAAAACTGATACCACTGTGAAAGCCTAAGAGAAACTTATAGTGGTTTGTTGGTTTAAAATAAATAGGTGGCAAGATCATAGAATGATAGAATAGTTAGGGTTGGAAAGGACCTTAAGATCATCTAGCTCCAATCCCCCTGCCGTGGGCAGGGACACCTCACACTAGAGCATGTCACCCAAGGCTCTGTCCAACCTGGCCTTGAACACTGACAGGGATGGAGCATTCATCACTTCTTTGGGCAACCCATTCCAGTGCCTCACCACCCTTACAGTAAAGAACTTCTTCCTTATATCCAATCTAAACT
>JANHGB010009809.1:0-14077 GCA_026283785.1 Coracopsis vasa | reverse complement strand
GCTCTGGAGCTCTGTATGGGATGTGTGTGCATGCAGGTGCTGTGGAGGGGACATGTCGACACATATTCCCCAGGGCTGAGTGTGGGACACGCATGGTTGTGCAAATTCCCTTGGGACCAAGGGTGAGACACACGTGTGCATGGGGTGCAGGCTCTCCTGGTACCGTGTAAGAGACGTGTGTGCATGGGGTTCAGGCTCACCCAGGACTGCGGTGGACACACGGGTGAATGTTCTCCTGGGGCACAGGGGGGCCACAGAGTGTCAGCTCCCCTCAGCCTGCCCGGGCTGCAGGGTCTCTCCCTCGGGACCCCCAGCTGGGTGGGGGGCTGTGGGAAGGTGGGTGCAGGCTCCCCCCTTCCCCAAGCCTCACGCCCCGCTCTGCTCCCCACAGCCCCATTGCACACGGAAGAAGGGACATCTCCGGAGGAGGGGCCATCTTTGTTGCTGTTTGCCGCCATCCTCCCCTGCGAGACGCCTGGCTGACCTCTGTCTTCCTCCCCCAGCCTCCTCTTCCTCCCCAGCCACAGACCAGCATCCCGCGGTGCAACCACAACGCCCCGTGCCGCGGCGGTGGGAGGCGGAGGCGAGGTGACCCCCAGTGTCCCGCCTGGGTTTTGGGGTGATGGCCTATTTCCGAAGCAGGAAGAACAAGCGGAAGGGGAGTCTCCCCTCGCCGCTGGCCTCGCAAGCAGCAGGTTTGGGGTTGCTCATCCAGGAGAGCAGCCCCCAGCCCTGGGTGGAAGATGCTGTCCCCCGGCAGCCGGTGAGGGGGGACCCGGAGGAGGACGTTGCTGGGTTCTGCCTTCTCCCGCGGCCCCATAAGGGCTGGCAGCTGAGCAAGGCCCTGAGGTTCCTGTGGCTCGAGTCATGGTTGAAGGATGGGAGCAAGAAGCGAGGAGCCGAGGAGAGCCAAAGAGGCTCCGGGGTGCAGGCACAGGCTGCCCAGAGGTGTGCCAAGCTGGAGGGGAGAGCACCGGGGCTGCCAGAGGAGCTGGGGAGCAGCCAAAAAGGCCCCCTAGGTGGGGAAGCTCACAGTGTGGTCCCATTACTTGGGGATGAGCCAGTTGGTGTATGGAAAGCAAGGGATGGGGATGTGCCAAGGGAAGGCGATGGCCATGGGGGTGAGATGGGTCAGACTCAGCATCTGGTCCAGGCAGGCACCAGCAGGGATGTGGAAGGAAGGACCGCCGGCTCATCCCAGAGCCTGGGCTTCAAGGTGGAGGGCAAGGATGCTGCCACCATCCCTCAAGGTGACGGGCAGGACTTTAACCCTCTGTCAGCAGAGGGAAGTTCTAGGGATGACCGGAGGGGGAAAGTCTGGGAGAAGCTGCGTCACCTCGGGGAAGACATGGCGAGGTGGGAAGGGAGATCCACAAGAGACCTGGCAGTCAGGCTGATTGAGGTGATCCTGCAGACAGAAACCAAGATGTACCCTATGGAGATGGGAAACAAGAGCGACGGGCAGGAGCAGGGGCCAGGGTGGACGAGAGCCAGCGTGGGCAGCTCTGCAGAGGTGTGTGCTTTGGTGGGCACCGATGAGGACGTCTCCACAGCGCAGCAGCACCCACAGGACCTTGCCGTGTACCACGATGTCCCTGTCTCTGTCACTGGGACCATGGATGGAGACAGCCAGCCGGAGCCGTCTGGGAACAAGCAGGTCTGGGAGGACTCTGATGATGACCTCCTGGAGCAGGGAGGTTCACCAGCAGTTCCGAGCCCTTCAGCGCAGATCCGCTGTCTCTTGGTGGTCGCGGCCAAGAGCGAAGAGCAGTGGAGGGAGGAATTCGCAGACGTGTGGTCGCGGTATGAGATGGACTGTGGGCTGGTGTCTGAGGAGCAGGAGGTGAGCGGAGGACCCGCGCCCTTCCAAAAGCAACCCCCGTTGTCCGCAGACGAGGATGCGGCGGTGGCGAGCATCCTGCGGGAGCTGCTGGATGAGGGCGTGGTGGTGGCAGGCAGCTCTGCCTTCAACAGCCCTTTAAAGCTCACCCGAAAGAACAACGGGAAGACGCGGCTGACGCTGCGTTGCAAAGCTGTCAACAAGGCCACCCCCGAAGTGGTGCCTCCGGTGGCGCAGGACACGGCCAAGCTCGTTTCAACGCTCAGCCCCAAGAGCAGGTGTTTCTCCGTGGTGGATCTGTCGAACGCTTCCTTCGCCATCCCCTTAGCAGAAGGCTCCAGAGCCAGGTTCGCCTTCACCTTCAGGGGCCAGCAGTACCTCTTCACCCGGCTGCCCCAGGGCTTCCACAGCACCACCGCCATCGTGAACCAGCGGGTGACCCGGATGCTGTCCCAGCTTGGCCAAGGAGATAAACCTTGGGTTATTTCCCACATCGATGACATCCTCATTGCTGGGAGAAGTGACGAGGAAACCAGAGACCGAACGAGGACTGTCCTGGAGCTGATCCGAAAAACTGGCTTTAAAGCCAAGTTTGAGAAGGCGCAGCTCGTCCAGCCCAAGGTGGTCTACTTTGGGATGACCATCGGGGACAAGGGCCGAGAGATCGATGCCAGCAAGCTGGAGGGCATCATCCAAGCGCCCTGCCCTCAGGATGCTGAAGAACTCCGCTCTCTCCTTGGGCAGTTTGGCTTCTTGCGGGATCACATCCCTGGCTTCTGGGAGATGGCCTGGCCACTCCACCGCCTCACCAAGAAGCAGGTCAAGTGGGAATGGGGACCGGAGCAGGAGGAGGCGCTGAACCGCCTGAAATGTGCTGTCCTGGCTGCGCCCCCCCTGCGATTCCCTGATAAGTCCCAGCCTTTCCTTATCAGGTTAACAACTGGCAAGGAGGCGGTAGGAGCCACCCTGCTGCAGGAGGATGAATGCGGCCAGCTGGTCCCAGTGGGACACAGCTCCCGCATCCTGAAGGACCACGAGGTCTCCTACCTGCCGCAGGAGAAGGGGTGCCTGGCAGCGGTCTGGGCCGTGCAGGCCTTCGAGACCCTCACGGGGCTGGCCCCCATCCTTATCCAGATGCCCCATTCCCCATGGAAGTATCTGCTATGGGGCGAAGTGTTGCAGTCCCGTGGAACAAACCCACACCCAGCGCAGTGGACTCTGCTGGTGGTGGACAATGGGGCGATGGCAAAGGACCACCCCACTAACGTCCTGGTCCCCATCGCTCCCTCCCTTCGGGAGCTGTCCCCCCACATCCCCAAGGCCAATGTGTGGTTCACAGCCAGCAAGGGGAATTGCTCCGTCGGCTTTGCTGCGGTCAACCTAGAAGAGCGGTGGCTGCTCGGGGTGAGCAAGGGCGGCTCGGTGCCAGGCGCGGAGCTGGTGGCTCTCAAGCAGCTCCTGCAGCATCACCGACGCTCCTCACCCCTCTATGTGTACATGAGCTGCTGGTCCTTGGTGGAGAGGTTGGGAAACCAGACGGGTGAGCAGGAGCGGGCAAGCTCCGGCAAGGGTTTGTGGGCAAGCATCCTGCGGTGGGTCCACAGCAACCCAGGGATGCTGCACATCGGTTACGTGGGAGACGACAGGAGCGAGGAGCCGGAGGAGCCGGAGGAGAAGGAGTGGAACCTGAAAGCGGCCAGGAGGGCCTGGGCGATGTCTAGCAGGGCTGGGGGCAGCCGGCAGGTTTGGGAGCCTTCAAAGCATGAGAAGCAGGAAATAATCGCTCGGTGTCACAGCTGCCTGCACGATGGGGTGGAGGAGACGCTGGCGCGGGTGCGGCGGGTTGCGTCCTGGGAGGAGGACCACAGGCAGGTATCCCGCTGGGTGCAGAACTGCCTGCGGTGTGCGCAGGGAGCAGGCAGGGTGCTGGCCCAGCGGGCAGAGGGGCCGTGGTCGCAGCTCCTGCTGGGCTGCATCAGTGGCCTTACCAAGACCGAGGGCGGGCACTGCTCCCTCTTGGTGGTGGAGGATGAGTTTTCGGGGTGGGTGGAAGCCTTCCCGATGCAGCAGAGGACGGCGGAGGAGGCCGCCGAGGTGCTCTCCAGGGAGGTTTTTGCCCGGCACGGGACGCCTCTCATCATCCGCTTGCCGCATGCGCCGCGCTTCCTCTGGGATGCCGTGGAGCAGGCGACGGCGCTGGAGCTCCCGTGGGACATGCGGCAGGCCGGGCAGAAGGGACCGGCCACGGCAGCCCTGCAGCGGCTGGCCTGGGGGGCCGGCAAGGGGTGGGTGAAGATGCTCCCCCTGATCCTGGCGGGGATCAGATCCGTACGGGTGCAGGAAGCGGTGCTGAGCCCGTACCAAATTGGCTTCCCATTGGAGATGCGGAGGGAGCGCGAGGGCAAAGCCAACCCCCAGGGCAATGACTTTACCTGGCTCGGGCAGCTGCAGGAAGATGGGGCCCGCTACAAGCACTGGACCAAATCCGTGCTGCTGAGGAGCTGCCCAGGGGGAGATGATCCATGGCCATAGCCCCCCGTCCCTTCCATGGGATTGCTGTGTGTGATGTGGTGCAGTGTGAGAAAAGGGGTGTAGTGGGCTTGCTGGGGGGTTCTAGGCAGGGCTGCAGGGCTTTTAGGCAGGACTTGGGGAGCTGTTAGGCAGGACTAAGCAACGCATAACCTCTTCTTGCTGCAGTGTGCAAGCACGGGGAGGGAAGACTTGCTGGGTGTACTGGTTTTGACAGGGCTGGAGTTGGTTTCCTTCCTAGCATCCAGCACGATGCTGGGCTCTCCGGCTGGGATGATGCTGTAGGGCTTGTGGGAAGCTGGGACAACTTTTGCTGGGCACTGTGGAAGATGGCGAGCAATGGCCTTGGCACCACTTGCTTTTGTTTCTGTATTTGCTTTCCATCTTCTTCCACTTACTCATTTATTATTGAGAGGGAAGGGAAGGGGAGGGGAGGGAAGGTGAGAGGTGGGAAAGGAAGGGATAGGATGAGCTGCAGGGAAGGGAAGGGAAGCGTACTAGGGATGTCTCATCACTCACTTGTTGTAGAGCACAATGTCAGGGATCCAAATCATCTCAGAGGGCACTCGGATGGAGGTGACATTGTCAAACTCTGCCGGGTCCCAGCGCAGTTTGTAGTCACTCCACTCCTGCAGGGAAACACCGAGGGGAGGGCATCAGGCGGCCCTGGGTCTGGTGGGACCAACCTGCCCCAAATTCTGTGCCCCCCTTGACACGCTCCTACCCTTGCCCCAGAGAGGGAACAGGCTCCTACCTGCTTCAGCCAGACATTTGTGGTCATCATTTGGTTCTTCTCATCCTGTGATGGGAAAGAGGGATGAGAGGAGGCAGGCAGAGACAGCCCAAGGGTTTGTCTTATCAGTGCATCAGCCCCCAGATTACTGCTTTCACTTTGTGCCCTCTGCCTCTGGGGTTCAGCTCCTGCGAGCAACTGGTACCAGCACAAACCCAAGGAGACGCTGTGCTTCCCCGGGATGTCTGCTCACTAGATGGCAGCAAGAAATTGCATTTTGCAGCGTACAGCTCTGAGCTGCTCTGATGGAGGAATGAATGCGCATGGAGAGGTGGATAGATAGGTTTAGAGGTGGATAGATGGATAGATTGATGGGTGACTGGGTAGACAGGTAGATAAGTGCATGGGTGCATAGATGAGTGTGCATCAGACGAATGAGGGAGGGATGGATGGATGGAGGGAGGGATGGATGGATGGAGGGATGGATGGAGGGACGGAGGGAGGGATGGATGGATGGATGGAGGGATGGATGAAGGGAGGGAGGGATGGATGAAGGGATGGATGGAGGGAGGGATGGATGGATGGGTGGATGAATGGAGGGATGGATGGATGGATGGACGGGCAGATGGACAGACAAGCCCAGAGTTGCCCCACAGCAGGTAGATGGTGGACAAGGACATGGCAGGGATGGAGACCTGCAGTTTTCCTTGATGGCCTCCTGCCGGCAGGGGAAGGGTTTGGGATGGAGGGTGGGAAGTTAGACACCCCACGGGACTGGGATCCCGCTGGTGGGCTACACACCACATCGATGAGCTGAGCGATGGAGAGCCCGAACTTGACAATGACCACATCAGAGGTGTTGGGCACCGGCCGCGACCAGCGGTTGTAGCCGGTGAAGAGGTGCTTGAAGAGACGCTCCTCGGCGTGGCTGCGGGGCTGCTCCTGCAGGCAGGCGGCTGTGGGAAGATGGGATGGGGATGGGGTTGGGGATGGAGGAGACCTCGCTGAGCCCCCCTTCCACACCCCTGCACCCCACTGACAGGGGGTGCTCACTCTGCGCAAGTCCCATCTCTGCTGCAGCATCAGGGATGCTAAACCTCACCCTGGGATGGGGAGAGGGGGATTAGCTGCTTCAAAGCTGCCGTGTGCTCCTGCTGGAGAATGGTGCAAGATCAACCTTGCCATGCTGGACAAGGGATCCCACTGGGGTGGCTGAGATCCCTCTCCCAGTCCCCTCCAGCTGCTCCTACTGGTGCTAAATGGTTGGGCTTTGCAAGGTGGAGGCTGAGCCAGCCCTTAGGACCACTGCAGGCTGTGCAGAGACCATCCCTCAGGCTGGGCTGGAAGCAGGGCTGGGAAGGAACGCAACGCTCTGTGCTTAGGTATCATTGGTGTTGGTGTTTGATGCTGTCAGCTCGCGCTGCATCACTCGGCTGTCCTTGCTCGCTGCAGAGCCCCATAAATTTCCACCAGCAAGTTGAGGGAGGGAGGGGTAAAGGGAAGGAAGGCTCTGTGCAGCGGAGTGCAACCAGAGAGACCTTGTATGGGTGGCTTTGCCCTGAAGAAGGATGGGTTTATGGCCCCATAGCATGCCTGTGCCCCATGCAAGCGCTTCCCACTGGGCAGACAAGACCAACAAGGACCCTGGTTGTACTCTGGCCAGGAATTGAGGGTCATAGAGGTGTTGGGGAGGACTGTTCCCAAGTGAAGGGACAGGCAAGATGCCCACCTTATTATTGCCCATTATGCCTTGCATTAATGGCAGGAGGAAGCAAAATCCATCTTTTTTCCATCCTGCCCACATCTATAGCTTGCACAGGATGGATCTGGGGTCCCAGAGGAGACCACCCCCACCCAAGTATCTGGTGGTGTCAAGCTGCTCTGCAAAGACACAAACCCTGTCCTAAACAGTGGTAGAGGACATCATACCAGTGTGGATACTGGGGATGATGAGACTGCATGGGGTAAACTGGGAAAGAACTAGTTTTCCATGCACATGCACCACAGCCCACTATCTCTCCCCAGATTTACCCCCAGAACCCCATAGGTGACACCCATGGGAAGTCAAGGCTCAAGGAAGGCAATTCAGGTCCCGCAGAGCAGCCCTTACCTGCCTGGAAGGTGACGAAGCACCACGCGATGAGGGGGGTGATGCGATGGGGCAGTCTCCCCATGCTCCCTCTGACGGTGTCCCCCATGGGCCCAGCAAAGACCCCAGGAGGGACCAGGGGGAGCAATGAGCTGAGATGCTGGTGGGTGAGGAGGCTCAGCAGGGAAAGCCACCACACGGGACCTCTGAGAGGATGCCCTGTGTGTTCCCACCATCAGCAAGTGCCGGAGGAGCCATGGATGGGGCTGGACGCAGAGCAGGGTGGGTGCGCAGCTCAGGGTGCTCTGCAGTCGCTTGCCCCATGTTTCATTCCTGGAAGGACAGCAGAGAGCAGCACTGTCACCGCGATGCCACCGTGGTGCAGGTCTGGGAGGTGACAGTTCTGTGGTCACCTTCCACCATTGCTACAGCAGGGCTTGGAGCTGATCTGAGCTGCGACCATGGCAGAGCCAAGGGAAAGTGTCCCCAGAGCATCTGCTCCCCACTTTATGAGGGCTCCTCATGCAGGCAGGGCAGCAACCTGGGCTGCATCATATACAGCCGGGCAGCTGGATCCCATGAGTTAGAGCAATGGGGAGCCCAGGTGTGCCCCCAAATGGTTTAATAGCAAGAATGGAGCCCAGGGCTTCAACTTTTACTGTGATGACCGGAAAACACTGGTTTCAACCATCCTTCTGCCATGTCTGACTTATGTCCTGTGAGCAAGGGAGGGGGAAGCTGCTCCAAGAGGCTGTGCTGCCCCAGATGGGCTCCTAGGGCTGATTTCTCCAGTAGCACTGCCCTCTGAGAAAAAGGATCATTCTCTCATCATCCATCCATCCAACAACCATCCATGCATCTGTTCATCCATTCATCTGTGCATGCGTTCATCCATTCCTGTATCCATCCATCCATCCCATCCGTCCATCCACCCACCCACTGACCCACCCATGCATCTGTCTACCTAAGTGTCCATCCATACACCCACCCACCCATCCATCCATCCAACAACCATCCATCCATCCATCCATATCCATATCCATTCGTTCACCTAGGAATGTGCTTGGGTCCCCTCCCCAGCACAGCAAATCTCTCAAGGGGAGGAATCACTTGCTCTGCAGTGGCCCTGAAATCTGCTCCATCTTACAAGGTGACTCCCTCAGGAGCAGCCTTCCCTCTCCGGGAGGCAACTGCTTCCATCCCTGAAGAGAAGGAGGTTCCCAGCCCAGCACTTATGTTGCTGAACAAGAAGCTCGTTTGGCTTAAATTCCCCCTCTGGCCTGGTAAAACCATGAAGCTCTCCTGAACTCATCATCATCTTCTGCGCAGTTATCGGCTGATTAATGCAAGGATGGTGGAGGGGCTGGGAAATGAGAGGAGAAACACCAGGCACAGCACTGAACTGGAGGGAAAATTATGGATGTCCTCTTCTGGATGAGAAATTTACTGTACTGGAGAGTACAGGGGGTCCTGGGGGAGCTTCTTCTACTTAGTTATAATAGGCTTGGTTATAGGGTCACACAAGTGGGGATTCCATGGGCTCCCCAAAACTCTGATAGATACTGGAGAGGGAAAGAAGGTGCCTTGGGTGATACAAAGCTGCGCCTGAAACCTCTTGTATGTGGCAAATGAGGTTGTGGGGGATATGAGGGAAGAGGAGCCCATGCAGGATGTGCATCCGTGAGTCAGAGTGGGGATGGGGATGGGTAGGATGCCAAAGGCTGGACTGGAGGATGACGGTGACTGTGTGAAGCTCTGGGCATCCCAAAACTTATTTAGTGGATTTTAAATAGGGACAGCGGGGGATTTGGGGTTTTTAGACGGGAACTTCACTCAGAACTGGGAAACTTTCCCTGCTGCTGCCTCCCCATCGCTCCCTGACCATCCTCAGCACTTTGCAAACAGCTTTAATCAGGGATATTCACAGGAAAAAACAGCTTCTCTCCTTCCCACCCAGCCTGGACCCAGTGAACCCCCTTACCTGCTGCAGGGAGGGCAAGGAGGGGTCCCCCATTCCCGCTGCTGTGCTGGAGTTGGGATGCTGTGCCGCGGAGCGCTCCAGTGAGGACTGGGCTCCAGCGAAGGATGTCTCAGCTCTTACTCGAAGCAGTGGCAGTGACGACAGGGGCTGGGGGAGGAGGGAGAGCCATGCCCAGGCAGGGAAGGAGGGGAAGCCTGGGGGACCAGGGGAAGGAAGGCTGATGGGGCAGCAGCGTTGGCAAAGCTTCCCCGGGATTGGAAAAAGCTGGATTTGCAGGGTTTTCTCAGCCTTTTCCAAGGCAGCGCTTGGCCAGGGAGAAAAGGGTTTGTGTGTGAGGATGGGGAGGGAGAGAGAAGGAGAACAGGAGCAGAAGAGCTGTGGAGCAGTGGAGCTGGAGCACAGAATGGGGCTTTGTAGGGCACACTGCATGGGGTATTGCAGGGGTACTGCATGAAGCATCACGCAGGGCATTGCATGGGGCATTGCAGGGAGCCTCACTGCCTGAATGAGGCATCGTAAGGGGCATCGCAGGGGCCGTTGCAAAGGTCCAGGCTCTTGTATGGCTGGCGGGGAGAAGGGGCTGCTTTCCCCAGTCCCCACCAGACCAGGGTTTCCCCTCCTGCTCCACAGCCCTGAGATGGGGATTTGATGCCACCCAAACCTGCCCACGAGCAGGACAGCTGCAGGCAGTGGCAAAATCCCCTGCTCTGGTGAAAACAGGGTGCAAGGACTTGAGGCTGGGGTGATCCCACGCAGTTCCTGTCTCAGCCTGTGCTTGGCCCCACATAACACTGCCAAGGGGACAGTTGCAAAGCTGGGATAGCAAAGGCAGGGCAATATCCAGGATCCGGGAATGGGGCATGGATGGGGGCAAGGGTACTTTGGGCAGGGGAGCCTATTCTCCCACTGCAAGAGGATGGGAAACCCAGAGCTCCCCACTGCTTCCTGACCTCCCAGGCGAAGACCCAGCCTTCTCCCCAGACCAGCCTCTCCTTCCTTCCTGCGAGGAAATTTAATGTGCAACCTTCCTGCAAATGAAGCCCAGGAATGTAATTTCCAGCCCTGGGGGACCTGCCAACAATTTCCTTCCTTCCCCCTGGGAGATAAACGAAGAGACAGACCTGGGCATGGAGGGCACCTGAGTCTGCTGTTCCCCTGCTCTGCTGTAGGATCCCCATCCACAAGGCTGTCCTCACCATCCTTAGGATGCTGGATACCAGAAATCCATGGGGAAGGGGACCATGGAGCAGATACCCCGCCATCCCACCATTCCAGCAGCAGCCAGTGCCAAAACCAGGTGGATTTTGGGTTGTCCCCTCTCCAGATCTGTGGCCACAAACAGTGTGATGTGAAGCTGTGCCCTGTGCTGTGGTGCAGAGCCCTAAGCCCAGGCCCAAGGCTGACTGTGAGGCTGGAGGGAGAGTGTTCAATGTTGGATGGACCCCCAAAGCTGGGGTGATGGGGAGGGGGGAAGATGGAGAGATGGATGCCAGAGGGACAGGGAGCAGCTGGGAATTGCAAGGAATGCTCCAGGAGATCGATCCAGGCCCACCAAAGGAAGGGAATTAGGGAGAAGGATGAGTCGGGTACGACCATAGTAAATTAATCAGGAAAAAAAGACAATCCACATTGATTTTCCTGGGGAGGAAGAAACCAGAGCTGACTGTTGGGATGGTGGGTTGAAGGCTGGGGGGTGGGAAGCATTGTGGTTGCTGCAGGGTCCATCTCCTTCACTGGGCTCCTGACTGGGACTGTTTTGGAGGCGGAGGAGCAGTTAACACCACAGACACTCACCCATCCTCGGATAGCAGAGGACGGAGAGAAAACAGACGCAGAGATCACGCTGACGCCTGGCAGAGCACAATGCATCTTTATTTCGCTGCCTGCAGCTCCTGCAGAAGTGCTGCTACCCAGGGGGTTCTGCCTCTTGCCCATCCTTAAGGTGCACCATGGGGACATCAGGGGGCCCCGAGCCCAATGTGCCAGGGTGACCCTGGCCATTCCTCCTGGAGGAACCTCTGTGCTTACAAACACAGGATTTGGAGGAAGGGTTTTCCACCTTCAGCTGCTCTCCCACTTCCCAAACCTCGGTGGGTTGGGAGCACTCGAGTTGCCAGCTTTGATTTACTGCCCAGCACGTCATCTCCAGCCACAATCACACCCTGCCTGCAGTTCCACCACTACCACCCCAAGAGCAAAAAGGCTCTTCCAAGCCTGGACAAGATGCTCCCAAGGGTGAAGGATTACCCAGGGCTCTGCCCACACCAGTGACACTGCTGGACCATTGGTGAGATGCCACCAAGCCCCAGAAGAGCTGGGGTTAGTTTGTAAGACCCGCTGGGAAGCCCCAAGAGGTTCACGCAAGGATCCGGGTGTGATGGTGTAGCTGTTGGTAAGTGTGGCTTGCCTGGCTGTGACAAAAGGGAGCCTGTGTGGATACAGCTCTTCCAAGGAGGGACACAAGGGTCCAGAGGTCTGCTGGGGATGGGAAGGAGCTGCCACAGAGGGGTTTTCCCCCAGGCACAGGGCTGGACGTACGCTGTGGCACCAGGCTCTGCTATGTGATGGCAGAGCTGCTGCAGGATAAATGCATCCAACATCGTGGATGCAGCACAGTCCTGCATTTAGCTCTTGGGACCATACATCAGAAGGACGTGGAGCAGTTGGAGCGAGTCTAGAAACATACAACAAAGATGCTCCAACGGCTGGAGCACCTCTGCTATGGAGACAGGCTGAGAGAGCTGGGCTTGTTCAGCCTGGAGAAGAGAAGGCTCAGGGGAGACCTTAGAGCAGCTTCCAAGAAAGCTGGAGAGGGGCTTTTGACAAGGGCCTGTAGGTACAGGACAAGGGGGAATGGCTTTAACCTGACAGAGGGGAGATTGAGATGAGATCTGAGGAGGAAGTTGTTCCCTGTGAGGGTGGTGAGGCCCTGGCCCAGGGAAGCTGTGGCTGCCCCATCCCTGGCACTGTTCAAGGCCAGGTTGGATGGGGCTTGGAGCAACCTGATCTAGTGGAAGGTGTCCCTGCCCATAGTAGGGGGTTGGAAGTAGATGAACTTTAAGGTCCCTTCTAACCCTAACCCTTGTGTGATGGACGAGGGGTAGTAAAGCCCCATGACTTTGCCACCTTCTTGTCCAGATGAATCATTCAACGAAGACTCCTTTGATGAGGAAGCATACTACAATGCTCTGGGAACACGCCCAGCCCTCAACATAGATGAACTGGACTCATCCTACCAGCACATGATCGATCTCTTCTCTGTCTGCACCAGTGAGGACCCCAAGAAGCGTCCCTCAGCCGCATGCATCGTGGAAGTCCTGGAGGCAAGTCTGGCCTAGGGATAAAAGCATCTGAGCTCCTGGTGCTCAGGGATTAAGTCAGAAGAAAGAGTGAGTCTACTCCTGCAGCATTTATCCTTCTAGTATGTGAAAACTGTTCTATGTACTTAAACACAGAACCTAAACTCTTTAAATGGTAACCCCTGTTTTAAGGATGTCTTAGGCAACTGGGCCTTGCCCTGCTCTTAGAGCAATCCCCTCCCACATGCAGTCAGGTCCTAAATAAGTACATGCTCTGTGCAATAGTTTTCCTTTAATTGTTGTATTACAGGTGTTTTCAAACCCTTTTCCCCATCTGTGTTGAATTAACAGTTCTGTGACTAAGATGTTAATAATAAATGTGGTTTAGTTTATCTCAGGGTGAAAGAGGTGGTTTTTCTCTCTTAAGGAGCATGTGTGTGACTCTACCAGGTACGTGCAAGCTTTGGAGGGCTCTTGTGTAAAGTATTTGTGCTCCCGAGGTGGTTGGGGGCAGCAGCCCACAGGTAACAGCATAGTATCAAGGGAGAGCAGCTGCCTGCTCAAGGAAGAAGTTTTCTGACACAACAGGCTGGGAAAAGAGGGTATAAGATCAAGACAAACCTACATTTCCTACTCCTCTGTACATAAATTTACTAGCTGCTTGTACTGAGGCTCCTATCCCAGACAAAGCCCTTTACCACACAGCAGCAGTCAGAATTGCGCACCCACACATAAAGAAGGAAAGAGCAATCTTTATATTAATTAAACCTTTCAACAAAATTAAGTTATTTGTAATAGAATTCAGTTTTAAAAGAAACAAACCCACCTGGAACCCAAGCAAGGTTGCACTAAAATCTAACACAACTCTGTACACAAAGTGACCCTCTCCCCTTCATAGGGGAGGAAGAACTAGCGCTCAGCAGGAAAACAGCATTTGGCCAGGTAACAACATTCAAGTGTTACTTTAAGCCACACAAATTATCTTGGGTGATTTCAACAAACCCCAGCTTGAAATCACCAAGTTGAATCAGTTGTTATAAATGAAGTTGTAAACAAGGAAGTTGGGGGTCCGGCAGTATTTCGTGGCGAACAGCTTGCCGTCCGGCGTTGGGTCGGAGAAGGCGATTTCCTCAGTGCTCAGGTAGCAGCCATACATGAATGTGCTCCTGAAAGAGAGCAGAGCTATCAGCACATAGCAAACACCTGCTGGCTGCTTCATCCAATACCTGAAACACTCACTGGTGTTTTCCCCCCCTTCCCTCTGCTGCAGGGAGCTGTTAGTACTTCACTTTGCTTTCAAACCAGCGATCAGTGCAAGATGCCAATTCGTTCATGGATTCTGGTGTAATCAGGAGCAAGTTTAAAATGAGGAAGAAGGATAATTTAAGATCACATACAGGCAGAAAACCCACACGTGAAGTTTTATATGAGAACCCAGAGGTTTTGGTTCAGTATCCTGGAGCTGTTCCCAAGTGAAGTTCACCATGGGAGCACCAGGACTCTTGGGGGCACTCGCAGTCAGAATCATTGAATCACAGAATGGTTTGGGTTGGAAGGGACCTTAAAGCTCATCCAGTTCCAACCCCCTGCCACAGGCAGGGACACC